>JAYDZE010568637.1:0-30410 GCA_034509125.1 Monilaria moniliformis
AAAGTACTTCCTGCACTAAATGGAAAGCTTACTGGAATGGCTTTCCGTGTTCCAACCGTTGATGTCTCAGTCGTTGACCTGACAGCTAGGCTTGAAAAGGCAGCCTCATATGATGAGATCAAGGCTGCTATCAAGTATATATCACTGCTCTCTTTCACTCTCTCTCTCTCTCTTCCTCTCTTACTCTCTGCCTTGCCATTTCTCAACCATTTTATGCAGGCAAGAATCAGAGGGTAAAATGAAGGGGATCCTTGGATACACAGAAGACGATGTAGTCTCAACCGACTTCATTGGTGACAGCAGGTCAGAATTCTCTTCACAAACAACTATACAAGATCATGATGAAGTTGGTTTCTTCTACTTCTCTTACATTGGCTTCGTCTTCAACAGGTCTAGCATCTTCGATGCCAAGGCTGGAATCGCACTGAATGGGAACTTCGTTAAGGTTGTCTCTTGGTATGACAACGAATGGGGCTACAGGTTAAAACCTTCAACTCATGAATTCCATCTTTCTTTTATGGCTTAATCACAAGTGGAGACTAGCTAGTAACATTGGTTTGATCTGCAGCAACCGTGTCGTGGACTTGATCCGACACATGGCATCTGTGGCTTGAGCTGTTGCTGGCTTGCAAGAGTGTGACAATTTCCTCATCATGCTAATCCCAGTTTCCAAATTTGGTTAGGCAGTCGGGAATAATTTTTAGATGTTGAAGATGAGGATAGGTTTTCCTATTTCAGCCAAGTTTTCTCTTAGATTAGATTTCATTATGCTTCTTGCTTGAATTGGTGTTGCCAAATTTTGTTGCAATGGTATCATTTTCTCTCAACTGATCGATATTTGATTAACATAAGTTGAAGTTTACGTTATGCATTTACTCTCTTGCCAGTTTTATGATTCCATTTAACTCACAACTTATAACAAAGATTTACTTCAACTCAATACTTTTATGATTTAATTGAACAAACTCTGGTAATTAAACTCACTGGAATTACAATTAGTGAACACAAAAATTAATTGGTATTTCAGAATGTTTTGTAATCTAATTTTACTTTATTTATTTAAAATAAGAATACTAGCTAAAATTTCGTATATGATCAAGAAAAATAATTCTGAAAACATTATTCCATTATCAAGATCATAAAAAAATGGCTGATTATTTGTTGCTAAGTTTGAGAATGATATAATTTTCTCCATTTTGGAAACAGAATCCAACTCTATATATGGCCTAAATATTAATTTAGGCATGTTGCAAACCCCTCTCTCTCTATATATTTAATTTATTTTAGACGCCTCATTTAATTTAGTTTCTGTAATATCTCATAAGCTCTTCTTTCAATTTATCTCCCTTCGATTCAAATCCACTTCATTATATCTAAATCGAATTACTACAAGCGATCGCAGTTTTTCACCAAGAATTTTGGCCTCATGGATAATTACGCAACTTTGGTATGTATTCCCAATTTCTTCTACTTTTCTTCCTAGAAAAATACCTTTTGCATATTTTCCTATTTTTATTGCTCTAATTTTTTTTGTTATTGCAGCGTTGTGCTCTGAAGGTGCACCCTCGTTGCGACGCATGCAAGAGACACACCATGGAAATACTAAGTTCCATCATCGGTAATTAAAATTTTGTCATTCTAGTATATTGATTTAGCAGTATAGCGATTAATGTCTTGCAATTATATAAAAAAAAATTTGTTATTTTTATTTATCAATGAATTAGTTGATTGATTTTGAGATATCCTACAATAATTACGTGTAATTTATAATGATTTTTACAAGGCACATACGATATCACCGTGGATGCAGAGAGAAGTCGAGCCATGATCGTCGGCCAAGTTGACCCGAACTATTGCATCAAAGCAATAGCCAGATGCAACGGACACGCGGAACTTGTGTGGGCCAATCTCAGCCATCCGAAAACACGTGGCACATCGTACGGCTACGGTTCATCGTCGTATTACGACAGCCTCGGAGATTCTTATGGCCCAAACGAGTATCCAACGAGGATGATTCCAGAATATTCTTACACCGCAAACAACATCAACTATGACTATGATCGTAGGCGGCGTGACCCTTATTATCCTCTTATTGATTATACCATCCCTTACCACAATGAAGAATCTATGAATCTTTGTAGCATACTTTAATTACCTTATTTTCTCGTATTTATATTTCCTATGTTGCCAAAATTTGTGACAGTGATGCACAAGTTGAATTATCTTATTATTGAAACTAATTTTATTTTATGATTTTGTGGGCTCTAAAATCTTTTTCTACCTAGGCCTCTTTCTATTTCGGTTTTAGTATTTGGGCCTTTGTGCACGAAGTTGTGATTGCGATTCTAATCAATTAATTAATAATTATTCTTAAATTATAGTCGGAAATTTGATTTCATGGTATTTTTTTAGCTCATGCTTCAAAATATTACAAATATAATTTATACTCATTTTAGTCATTTACTTAATATCTCAAATCACAATTTTTGGGCAATTTAATTAAGAGAGTTTTAGTTGGTTTTTTTTGCATGTGAAAAAATATTTAAGTTTGTTTGTAGACATATCATTAGTTTTTTGAAGACACGTTAGCATAAGTTGGCAGTGAGTTTCGACTTCAGCTATTAAATGAAAAAATGATTATAAGTAATACTATAATTTGTATATTCAAATTAAAAAAATTGTCATGACGCTAAAGTTCGAGCTATAATTTAACGATGACCTATTTTAATTACCATCAAATATGTTGGCTAACTAACAAATCGAATACTTTTTGGATTAGACGTCGGAATCGACATAACTTGATATTGTCTTCGAATAATAAGGCAAATTAGAATAAAATTAGGCAAGATATTATTAAATTAGAGGAGAAGATTTGTGATTTGGGGTGAATATTTGATTATGATGATGATGAGGGCATTGATTACGGTGGTCTCTACCACTCACAATTGTTTCTCACCATCCGGGCCGACCCGAATGCGGTGGGGGCCCGGTATAAGGATTCTAAGCTTTTTGTACATAATGGATGGATAAAATTAGTATTTAATTTCAAAACTTTATTTTTCAAGAATTTTTTTTTAAATAAATTCAACACTTTTTGCTGTCTTTTTCGCTGTATCCATCTCTTTTTCCTAAACCCTCCTTTTATATTTCTACACTAACGTACAATTGTCACATGATATTTTTAGTGGGCCAATTTCCATATTAGTAATTAGGGTTTTTGTATTTTGATTTTCATAATCATGTCATTCAAACGTTGCATGTTTTGTTGCAATTTTAATTTCTGCAATTGCGCATTTGGCATGTTTTGCTTTCATCCCCATGTGAGCGCGCAAATGGTGTGTCCACGGTCGAGGTAAAGCGACGTGACGATAAAATGCGCGGAATGTCGATACGAGATAACGAGTATAAGTGTTTCAGAGATTATATATTAATACGTGGAATGTCGATACGAGACAACAAGTATAAGTGTTTCAGAGATTATATATTAATAAAGAATGGTTTTATGGATTGATTTGGGAGAACTGACGGTTGAGATTGAACCCTAAACTGTTTATTAATACTATTTTTTTTTTGGAATGAATGATATATATATATATATATTTAAATTAAACAAGGGTACAAATGTAGGGCTATGGAGATACAAAGGATCACATGCATTATTGTAGAAGTGAATCATCCATATCTTCTATGCCCACTTTACTTAGCAACTTTAAAAGTTAAAGCTGCTTGTCACATGCCCTTCTCTTTCATACTAAATTAAATTAAATTAAATTAAATTAAATTATATAATAACACTATAATAAATATTTATATGCATATGAAATGTTGGCAGTTTTTAGGGCAATTGTGATCTTTGTGAATTCCGAGGGCTAGATTTGGCGCCAACGATGTGGACCGAACGTGAACCCTAGACATACGGTGTCGTTTCCAAGAGAATCAAGATTTATAGCTCATAAAATCCATATATTATTGTACTACATAAATTTTTTTATCAATTAATATATGATCAATAAAATGGTTAACATTGAACATAATAAGTAATATAATTAAAAAATGTATTTATTTTTTTACCGTAAAAGGCAAATTCATATATTATATAATCCAGAGAATTAGGATTAGATTTATTAAATGTAGATGGAAATGTAAAGTTATTCTTTCTATTTTTTCCTCTTGAGATAAATGACAAAAAATTAAATTTCATTAAAATTTAATTAATAGTCACTAATAAGATTAAATGAGCAATACCTATTGTTCTTAATTTGGAACAAAAAGCGATGAAACGAGTATGAAATATATGAAGATAGTTGTGATCATAATACAAAGGGGTAACAAATCGAGACTTATATAGACAAAATCATTTATTTTAATCAATTTGCAAAATCCAACTTTAGATGGTAAAACATTATTTAATTACATATATACGAACATAATTAAAATAATCTTGAAAAAAATCTTACATCGAACCATTTCCAATATATTATAGATTTATTGTCGTTCTCAAGAATCACTATATAATTTATTTAATTAAAAAATGATTTGTTAATTTTTGGTGCAAAAATCCAAGACTAATTTTCATGCTCCCAAAATTTTGCTCTTCTCCCCAAACAAACAGCCTTTTCTTTAGACGAGGTAAGCGAAGTTGCTTCCCTCTTTGTTTATTTATTTATTTCTTTTTTCTTTTTAATTCTTTTTCTTTTTAATTATGTAAAAATAAATGTGACAATAAAAGATATTAAAATGATTCAAAAAATATAAGGAAACCCTTATTAATACTTACTATGTTAATTTAATTATGACGAAAATTTATTAGTACATTGATGACATAAGATATTAAATTGAATGAGAAATTCTTTACTTAGATTGGTAGAGCGCATTACATAACTAATTAAATTAAGTACATGGATAATATTAGGTGAGTCGGTCACATATTTGGACAAGCTACCGGCCAATTAAATTTTTTAATTAATGAAATTCATCAAAATTAAAAAAAGTCCAACTATATTAATTTTAATTAGGTCAAAAATTTCTCCATCTAGAAAGGGTGAACAAATTCTCTGATTTAAATACACCACGTAACAATATGAGTTGACGTGTCTAACTATTAGTTTTTTGATAAGTAGAATGTCAATTTTAATATACACCTGAATATGGACCCATTATAATTTCACTTATTAGAAAATTATTAGTTAAATAAATCAATTTATATTGTCATATGATGTGATGTACTTAGTCTAATAAAAATATTTCTCTAACTTTCCTCCACTCCTAATTATATGGGCATAGATAAATTGTTTGGTACTAAAATTGTGACATTTTTTCATACATGATTTCTATCTTCAGTGTAATTATGAATGTTTGTTTATTGATCATTATCTGTAATAAATAATACTCATGCCCGCATGTGTTTCTTCTTTAATTCTTGTTCTACCTTTTCCACAACTGCAATAATTCTTACACTACATATATTTTATTTGTACTATTGCAAATTTTTAACTTTTTATAATTATTTCTCTCCATCACCATGCTTTTCCCCCTCTCACTATTTCTTTACCCGTCATCAAATTCTCTTGTCAAATAAAATTTATACTATGAAAATTCTCAAAGAAATTTTGCTTCAAGTTTTGTATGAATATGCAAATGAGAAATAAATTGTGGACGATATCATTTTATATATGTTTGCCTTATCTAAATAAAAAAGATAATTCTAAATAAGAGTAATTATTCTTAAATACACAAACTTTTATCAAATTTTGGTTTTGCACCATATATAAAAAAAATTAAATTGTTTTGATTTTTTACATTGTTGTAAATAACTCCCAAGTTAATGCTGAGATAGATGTCTGGCTAATATATTAGTTAAATGCCTAGGCAACTTCAGCTTGCCATAATGACATTAGTTTATAAAAAATTTAACCGTGTGAAAAATTCGAATAATTGAAAATTTGTATAAAAATATAATTTTTGATTTAAATTTAAAATAAAAATGAAGTGAATTCATATATTTATCAGCACTTTTTTAAAATTTAAAATTTCTTTTGTGAAATTCTCGAGCGTGAAAAAGTGGTGGGGCCCACTAGTCTCCCACGTTATTCTCTTTAATTGCTTGCTAAGTCAACCACGTTGTATCAATCACAGTTTTTGCCACTAAAAATCTTTCTGCAACATCATTCTCTCAATCTTTAAACCAACAATTTGATCTTCGTTTTTGGTTTAATCCGCAGCTAATCCACAACCCTCTTCACCAAAACAAAAAAAGTTCCGATCTTTACACCTCATTCCCCATTTCCTTTCAATCTTCGAAATCCGGCCGCCATTGCCGACTAGCTCAAGCTTTTCAAGTTAGGGATTTTCCCAAAATGTCTCCGCCGACATACTTCCCTCTCCGGTGGGAGAGCACCGGCGATCAGTGGTGGTACGCCTCGCCGATCGACTGGGCCGCCGCCAACGGCCACTACGACTTAGTCCGCGAGCTCCTCCGCCTGGACGGCAACCACCTTATAAAGCTGACATCCCTCCGCCGCATACGGCGGCTGGAGACGGTGTGGGACGACGAGGAGCAGTTCCACGACGTCGCCGCTTGCCGCTCGGCCGTGGCCCGGAAGCTGCTGGCGGAGTGCGAGATCAAGAAAGGGAAGAACTCCCTCATCGGCAGTGGCTACGGCGGCTGGCTCCTCTACACCGCCGCCTCCGCCGGCGACGCCGGCTTCGTGAGGGAGCTGCTGGAGAGGGACCCGCTTCTTGTTTTCGGAGAGGGGGAGTACGGCGTCACGGATATTCTCTACGCCGCCGCGAGGAGCAAGAGCGAGGAGGTTTTTAAGGTGGTGCTGGATTTCGCCGTCGCGCCGAGGTTCGCCGCTGGGGAGGAGCAGGGCGGGGAGATCCCGGCGGCGTATAGGTTGGAGATTATGAATAGAGCGATCCACGCGGCGGCGAGAGGCGGTAATCTCCGGCTGTTGAAGGAGCTGCTCCAGGATTGCTCCGACGATGCGTTGGCGTATCGGGATGTTGGGGGAGCTACTGTTTTGCACGCCGCGGCCGCCCGAGGCCAGGTTCAGGTAAACCTGGTTTACTTTTCTTAATTAATAAGATACCTGATTTAATATTTTTATCATAAGAATCAAATAAGACTACGATAGAAACTATGAGAATGTTGTGGGATATGTCGAAATTCAATCTATCTTAGTAAATAAATAAGATTAGTCTATACTATTATTTATTTTTTTGTTTACACTAAACTTCGGAAAGTAACTTTAATTTTTTTGAATTAGTTAGAATAAACTAATTTGATTGATAAAGGGATTACAATATGCAAAGTTAGAATAATTAAACTACTTTTATGTTAAACTATAGGAACAAGAATCCAAAATGCATATGGTTGATGTCTTGATTTTGATATTGAGAATTCAAGGGAAGCAAGACTGATGATAGCTTCAACTTTCGAGATCAAAACTAGAGGAACAAAAATTACTTCTAGTGTTGTATTATAGCATCTCTTATTTTAGCTTGTATATATTATATACATAGCTCCAACATATTAGTCAATACATTGATCAAATTCTCACCTTCTCCACTCACTCATCACCTGCACTATTTGAAGAAGTAGAATTTGTTGTTGATGATGCATCAATCTTGCTCAGGTTGTGACAGATCTTGCTTCGTCTCCCGGCCTAATCGACGCCACGGACAACCAAGGCAACACGGCCTTGCACGTGGCAGCTCAACGCGGCCATCTAGCCGTTGTTGAAGCCCTAATCCTAGCCTCGCCTTCATCCATCACCGCCACAAACAACAATGGAGAGACATTCCTCCACGCTGTCGTCTCCGGCTTCCAAACCCCCGGCTTCCGCAGACTAGACCGCCAGATCGAGCTCATGAAGCACCTCCTCTCGGGGAAGCTCTTCCCCGTCGAAGAGATCATCAATGCCAAGAACAGCCAAGGCAGAACCCCTCTCCACTTAGCCATTTTCGCCAACACCCACTCCAATCTTGTTGAGCTGCTCATGACTGTGAACTCCATTGATGTCAACACACGCGACAAGGATGGCGCCACGCCCCTTGATATCCTCAGGCAGCGGCCGTTGTCTGCCTCCTCGGAGCTGCTCACCCGTCACCTGATATCTGCCGGAGGGATCTTCACCGCCCAAGACTACTCGGCTAGGCGAGTGATCGCCTCCCACATCAAGAGGCAGAGCATGGGGAGCAGCCCGGGGACTTCTTTTCGGATAAGTGATGTTGAGATCTTCTTGTATACCGGCTTGGAGAATGTGTCGGATGGCAGCCGCAGCGTTGGGCTGAGCTCAAGCTCGCCTGAGGTGGTGGTGGAGACGTGTAGTAGCAAGGCTTCTGCAGCGCAGCGCCTCAAACGCCTCCTGCATTGGCCTAAACGGGTCAAGAAACCGTTGCAAGAAGAGGGGGTTCCTCTACCTTTGAGGCAGAGGTTCTCGAAGCCGTCTTCTTCGATATCGAGCAATAAACGAACGCTGTCCGTCCGGAGCAGCCAGCCTAGCCCTATGGCGAAGAAGAGGCTGGCCACCGGGGTGATGCAGGCGATCCCGAACTTCCCTAGGGGGGCTCATAGGTCGCGTTCGAGTTCGTTCTCCAAGATGTCCTTTTCGTCGCAGGGCTCATTGGATGAGGAGGGGGCGAAGAGGCATGGTGTGGTGAATAGGAGGTTGGTGATGAACCAGTATTTATGCTTTGGCTGCCCGAGCCAGGGTGGCGTCGAGGCGCCGGAGTCGTACGAGGTGTACGAGCGGTCAGTGCTCGCTGCGGCGTGACGGAGAGAGGATTGTGAGGTAGAGAAGGTGGCGATAACTAGTTTTGTACAGGTGGTTTAAGGTGTTTTTTTTTTTTGAGCTTTTATCTTTATATTTTAATGAGATATGTTATTAAAAAAAAAAAAAAACCATTTCCTTGGGTCATCTCAAATTCATAGGGTGTTTTGATGTTATTCTTGCTCTTCAATAGTTTGAAATAAAATAAAATATGCACACTAAATCCATAATAATCTGCAAAAGGTTTGTACTAAATGTGATCTTAAGTGACCATTGAAGTGGGATTGTTTAATCAATTAAACTTATTTGGTGTAAACTGACCAAATCATTTTGCAAGAGTCTTCACTTCAATCATTCACTCAAACAAAAAAAAAGTTGGAAAATTGGAAACCATCACTTATTAAATATTGGACCTTGATATTATCCCTTTCTCGGCCTTTTGGCTAAGAACAAGTGTAGCATCTATTCTTATTAGTTTAATAATTAATATGTGGCTCAATAGCCCGCACGATATTAAATTAATTTTTTAAGGGAAAAGGCCTATCAAGGTAGCTTGTTGTTTGGGCTTTTATACGTCGCCCATGCGTTGCACTACTGCACGGGCCTGACGTACCTCACAAAAAAGTGTATATATATATATTGGACCTTGATATCCTCAATAATCCAATTTTTTTAGGCCCACATTGAGCAAACTGAGCCCAGAGAAATATCAAAATGGTAACTGATTTGTGGCCCAAAATATTTGGGCTTTTTTCTTAATTCTAGATCGTACAATAAATAGTATGATGATCGTTAAGTAATTATTGCTTAAGCTAGTAATACAATATTGAGTTTCTTAATCTATTGAAATATTTTTTAACGTTGACATATCACACTTGTCTAGCAAAATCAGATCAAATCAATACTTCAGTAGTCGCCACACAAAATTTTAAAGTGATGGGCAAACCAGAATTTGATTATAGTTTAGTAATTTATAATTAATCGAAAAGAAAATTCACTAGTTATATATATATATATATAGAGAGAGAGATGTATTCAAATCCGAACGCATCCTTATTGCCGAACTAAGAACAATTTTGAGCCATTTGATTAAATATTTTAACGGCACAGATGGGGGACACGTGTCATTATTATTTTAAATCGTATATCATTATATGTTCACAAACGTATCAACAATAGAGTAAAAAAGTAAACCACAAAATACAGCGCCCTGTATAAATTCTATGTGCACAATGGAAAGTTTTCTTATAGTCGATTGCTCTGAATCAGACTTTTGGAATTACATGAAGTTGGAGTTGTATTAATGGATGATGTGATAACACAATAAACATCCAATACTAAATTCCACAATCATTATTACGACATTTCCGTCTAGTTTCCCAGCAATGAATGTTTAATAATTAATTAATATATAAGCAAGGAGAGCTAAAAATAAAAATAAAAATAAAAAATTCTAACAATGATGGGTGCTAAAATAAATTTTTTCCATAATATACCTATATATAAGGTTCCAATAGTAAATACAAGTAACGATACATGCTCGCCCTATAAGATAGCTAGCCTAATAAGTGATTTGTGATCTTACAATTGAATTATACATTGAATTTCATCAATACTTTTTAGATCAAAATACTCTGTATGCTCACGATCACGATCACGATCACGATCACGGACTATAGTGTCTTGTTTTCAGAATAAATAAAAAGTATAACAAGAGTCTATGTGTATCGCCAAAACATCACAATTACGTTGCACAATTTGACTTGGTAAAACTTCATGTCACAATTTAGAAAAAATAGGCACCAGATGAAATAAAATTCATGCGGATCGAAATTTCCAAATCCATCATTTTCTTCAGGCACCCTTTTCCAATAATTTTTTTTTATAGTGGTTTGTGTTTACATCACAAAATAAGTCCAACCATATGGATCCATATTAAAGAGAATGATTGTTGCCAAATTTAAATAATTCATTTTGTAAATTTGAAGAAAATATTTGTCTTGTAAAATTAAATTTTAGTCTTTGGGAGTAGAGGTGTGATTGAGTCTTGAGGTTACCATACTCTTATTTTTTATATTATATATATATATATATATTTGTAATCAAATCTAAATTAAATTTTATTTTATTTTTTAATTTTTTTTGCATTTCTTGGATCTGGGAAATATATTTAATTATGTTGAGCACCGAAATACCACCGAATTTTCGAGTTGTGATCAATTTTATTTTGTCTTATTGAAGTTAGGTCATGGGACATGTGAGTGTCCATAGCTTTCTATTAAGTTGACTTACTAAAAGATCAGGAAAATAATTTAGCCTAATTATTTAAATTCAGTACTATATTTTCCTAATCTATGCTCTTGCATATTCGAGACTATACTACAAATTGTAAGGAAAAAAATATACTCCTTTTCGAATGTTTATTATTCATGAACACTTTTTTTTCTTTTGGTTTTAAGAGGCGTCTTATCTTACGGGTTCGTTTGGTATGTATGATAAGTTGTGACATATTTGATTAAGATATCTTTTATTATGTATGATATCAATATTATGTTAAAATACAAGCAATAAATTATCCGCTACAAAAATGAATTATTGTAGAAAAGCAAAAATTTGATAATTTAATCCAGTAATTTATGACATGAGGATAAACATATGGTAGGTTAATTTATTAATAAATTATTAAATAGTATAATTAAGATTTGTATTACATATCTCATGTATATGTGAGATATAAAATTTTAAAAAATCTGTGTAATACATCATGGGCCATTGATTTATTAAAGGCCTTTGGTTTGAAGCAAATAAGATATTAGGGTGTGAAAGTATCTATCACACACTTATCATGCATAGCAGATGAGTTTTAGGATTATTCTTAAATTCTAGTATGATCTTTGATTTTATGGTGACTTTTTAGCTCGAATTTAAAAATATTACAAATATAGTTTTATATTTATCTATATTATTTTTAGATAAGATCTTAAGAAAAAATGCCTCTCACCAGATAATATCTATAAAGAGTTAATTATTAGATAAACTTAAAATTAGTAAATTAGTCAAAATTGAGGAAAAGTCTACAAATTAATTCCAAAAAGGTAAATGGGTCATTTTTGTTTTATTGCTTATGGCATATATAAGACTTTCAAAGTCTTCCCTCGTACAATTACTTATGAATTTTCCACCATAATTTCTTACTTGCACTCTTCGAAAGCAAACTCCCCCAAAAGTAACTTAGGTAATAGGATATATGGGACTCGAGTTTTGTAATTCTATATATGCACAATGTCGAATGTTTGAAGTTAGAAGTTTCAAATTCGAATTGACGATGATGTACAACTTAATTGATAAGTCGCTTCTCCTCCAACCATCAGATCGGAGATTCGAGTCGGCACGGAGGTAAATGGGCATCTATTATTAAGTTATTGTCTAAACTTATGAGTTACTTGTACAAACACATCTTAATTAGTGAAGCCATTCGGATAGTACTTGTGGGTTCCGTTGTCACAACCCTACAAAAGAAATGAGAACGAATGATACTTATGGGAAAATATTTTATTAATTAGTAATTAAAATAATTTTCCATTTTCTCAAGCTCTGACTAAGTGGACTTCACGTTATATAAAATAATTTTAAATATAGATAAATGAATAAATTTGATCACCATGTTTGAAAAATTGATTCCTAAGTTGTTTCCCATACTCAATAAAGCGTGACGAATGAGTATAAATGCGACTTTATGGCTCCATTTAATTTGACCATATATTTTTAAGGTTTAATTTATTTATTTATTTTTGCTAAAAAATGAGATTCCTGGAAGTGTGAATATATAAAAGTACGTTGAAATTAAGTAGGAGATTCCATGAATGACTTTCTAAAAAATAAATATGAAGTCAACATCTGTCATCTCTCAAATTTTGATAATTGATGATTATTTGACATCTCTCTCTCTCTCTCTCTCTCTCTCTCTCTTTGCTTTTTCGTGGGCTGGATAATTCAAAATTACGCAGCAAAATTAGGGACAAAACCATGGATTAGACGTGGTAATATTGTGATTAGTAAGTATGGTAAATAGGTAATAATTGGTGGGTTGAAGTGCAATTTTATTTGCTTAATGTACAAATCATGATTGCATGTGAACAAGATTTACAAGGTATCATGAGAGCAATATATAGTGGTGAGTTTATCAACTAAAATATGGAATAAAACGTGCAATGATGGAATTAATGGAATAACTGAAGTTGACTATTGCAAAGTGGAATATGATTAATAGTAAAATATATTGATTTCCAACATTTGTTATGTTTAATGACACCAAGGTAATAGCTGGTTTCTTCAACCGATATATACTAATAAATTATTCTTTATTTTTAGAGTTATTATTAAATTATAGTTCGAATTTAATAATATGATAAATATAATATGTACTTATCTTCGTTGCTCATCTAATAATTCAAGTCAAAATTTTCAGTCAGTTTAAGGTGATGTGTCTTAAAAAATAAACAAGAAATACCGTTTTAAATACTAAAAAATTAACAAAAATTCTCTTAAATTGTTCCATATACTAATACATACTATATATATAATATTTTTAAGTATAAAATTTATGCTATAATTTAAGAAAAACCCTAATTTTTAGGGGTGGTTTCATTAAATGATTTGTAATGTCTATAGCAACGGCCCTAGATGACACACTACTTATAAAAGATAATAATAAAAATGAGGAACTAGACTTCATATTTTAATTATAATTTAATTACTATATCTATTAATTAATTAAATTTAACTAATTAATATAAATTTAATATTTTTTCTTGATATTTCTAAATACAGGATAAATATCTATTAAAAATTATATTCACCAATAGTATTACTTTACCGGCAAAGAAGGGGTAATTACAACGTCAATCGATGTATTATGATTGGTGGATCATTATTTTATGGGATAATTTAATTTAATAATATATATTCGAGGAATTGAATGAGCTGGATTCTTGATAAAACTAATTGGATTCAGCCGATCAAATCATATGAAGTCAGATTCTCTTTGAATCCGCTAGAATCAATCATATTCACATATAAATCCCTTTTTGCTATATATATATATATGTACATATTAGTTCGTTAAAGAAAATTTTGATTAAATAATTGTACGTTACGATAAAACTGCCGGCTGTGTGTAACGTTCGACGAATTTTCAGCGCAATATATATTTATTTGTTTTCAATTTTTTTGAATATAATATATGTCATCTTCAGCAACTAACACCCCTAAGTCAAACAAAAACCTCTCTCTCTCTCTCATAAGTTCAATCTGTGAAGTGTATTTTTTATATATAAGAGGGTGAGGAGTTCGATATTTTCAAGATTGATTTGTTGATCATAGGCTTTGTGCCATCACTTCTCTCTCTCTCTCTCTCTCTCTCTCTGTGTGTGTGTGTCTGGCCATGGGAACTGAAAGCAGCAATAACGATTACACCAAGAATGTAAGTTCCCACATGCCATGTTTGCGTTACTCCGAACATGGTTTAGGTAAATCCGAGTTGATTAATATCCCTGTGCTTTTCTATCTTTGGGCTTGGAAAAATATGGGAGTTAGCTACCAACTGCGGATTTTCTTGTTGCAATCTAAACTAATCTATTCGTATTTGTATGAAAAGAATGAATTTTGTAGCCATCAACCACATAAATTTGCTACACCACGTTCAATTAGTTACTATATATATATATATATATAGATTAATTGAATATAACTCTTTATCTTTGCTTGTGACGTAATTATTACTCCCTTTGGTTCTGGGCAAGTAGTGCCATCGAATTTAAATGAGTTTCATATTTGATAGCATGCTTAGACTGTGGGCCACTTACCTAAATCACAATTATCATTGGCTTTATCTTTTTTCTCTCTTCCTAATTTATGTTAATTAATAGAGCTCCATTATTGAATTGAGACAAGAGAGACTTTTCGTCGACACCTTTTTCCAAGATTTGAGGATCTATTCTAGTTGGCCTTGAAAGATTCCAACTAGTTGCATGTTCAAAAGTAGATGCATATAATATGTTTTAACTTCACTAGAATTCCCTTAATTTATACTCTTCCAACAATCTTAATTGTGCAAGAATGATCAAAGTATAAGAAATAATGTTCCATTTATACCTCACAGATGCACACATGAAATAACATCATCAATACACACCAAAATTCTTAAACTTATACATGTACTATACGTGACAGTTAGGCCCACCATATTTTACAAAAATTAGAAATTGTGGAAAATGACATGCTCTTGAGTACACTTGATTTCCCTTGTTGTAAAAAAAAAGAAGAAGTTCATTTCATTACACACAATAGTGATGGGGAAAATAAATGTGCAGGTGGATAATAGGACTGCAGCACAGAAGGCCATTGATGATTGGTTGCCTATCACTTCTTCACGAAATGCAAAATGGTGGTACTCAGCTTTTCACAATGTCACAGCCATGGTTGGAGCTGGAGTTCTCAGTCTCCCTTTTGCCATGTCTGAACTAGGATGGTAACTGTTCCAACCTTGCATCGCAGAAAATACTCGAATCCAGCTCGAAATATTTACCATTTTCGGCATATATTTTCAGGGGCCCCGGAGTAGCAGTGATGGTCATATCTTGGATTATCACCTTCTACACATTGTGGCAGATGGTTGAGATGCATGAAATGGTACCTGGCAAGAGGTTCGACAGATATCACGAGCTCGGACAGCATGCTTTTGGAGAGAAGCTTGGGCTCTACATCGTTGTGCCTCAGCAGCTAGTTGTTGAAGTTGGAGTGGACATAGTCTACATGGTCACAGGGGGGAGATCACTCAAGAAATTCCATGACTTGGTCTGTGATGACTGCAAAGACATCAAGCTTACCTATTTTATAATGATTTTTGCCTCTGTCCATTTTGTCCTCTCACATCTGCCCAACCTCAATGCGATTTCTGGAGTGTCTTTGGCTGCAGCAATCATGTCCTTGAGGTATATATATGAAACTTTCTATGACAATCATGAATAAGTAGTTATAAAGTTCGAGTTACCTGCAAGATTTTGATGGTGTGATCTCGATCTGACATGATGATTTTATCGACTGTGAAGCTATTCCACGATTTCCTGGGGGGCTGCGCTGAAAAAGGGAGTTCAACCAAACGTGCAATACGGTTACAGAGCCAAAAGCACAGCTGGTACTGTTTTCAACTTCTTCAGTGCTCTGGGAGATGTGGCTTTCGCCTATGCAGGACACAATGTTGTCCTGGAAATTCAAGCCACCATCCCTTCAACACCGGAGAAGCCTTCAAAGGGGCCCATGTGGAAGGGAGTCATCGTTGCTTACATTGTTGTCGCCCTGTGCTACTTCCCTGTCGCCTTCATTGGATACTGGATGTATGGTAATGAAGTATCAGACAACATTTTGATATCATTAAACAGACCAATTTGGCTCATCGCCATGGCTAACATGTTCGTTGTGATACACGTTATTGGAAGCTATCAGGTGAAACTTGGTGTTTTTTTATTATCATACTAGTGTAACTCTTCATAATATATCAAAGAAAGTCACTAAATCACATATGCTATGCGTGGATGCAGATATACGCTATGCCCGTTTTTGACATGTTAGAGACAGTCCTAGTCAAGAAACTAAGATTCAAGCCAACCTCGTATCTGCGCTTCATCACCAGAAACATCTATGTTGGTATGTTAATTGTTAATTGCATTGATTTTGAGATTCAAAACTCCATTCTGTAAGTTGTTTGTTATGCCACCTAAAAAGAATGTGTACACCAACGTTTCAGCATTCACAATGTTCGTTGGCATTTCATTCCCTTTCTTTGGTGGACTCCTTGGATTCTTTGGGGGATTTGCTTTCGCACCAACCACATACTTTGTGAGTACCACTGATATGCTTATACTATTTGTGCATTTTATATATTGAATGTTACCTCATCTGTTAACAAAATAACTCAAATGCACAAAACTTTTCTACAGCTGCCTTGTATCATGTGGCTTGCTATCTATAAACCAAAGAGATTCAGCCTATCTTGGATCACTAACTGGGTGAGTTTCTATTCATGATATCTTATGTTCTTACAATCTATCGTCTTATCACTAGCTGACGGTTTTTGGGATTTCGAAACTCAGATTTGCATTATTCTCGGAGTCCTTTTGATGATTATAGCACCAATTGGAGCACTAAGGCAAATAATACTACAAGCAAAGACCTATGAGTTCTACTCATAAGCATCTAGAGTGTTGATCAGTGGGTTTTTGGATAGCATACAGTGAAGAATCTTGGAAGAATTTAAAACCAAGATGAATGTGTCAATTTCTTCACGAGGGGTGGAGGCCCGTCGCCTCCTCAAACAATTCCAATGCTTCCAAATTTATATAAATTTATTGTGTGTGTATAAACCTGTTTGCTGATGTTTCTAGACTTATAGTGCTTTTGTGAATGGACGACAGTATTACAATGAGAATTTAAATGTACAATCATATGCTAGCAAATGACCATGTGGCTGTTTCGATTATCATACTTCTTTTGCTTCTGATCAAACGATTGACACATAACATGCTGCAGAAAATGCAATGCAAGACGTTTGCCACATTACTAAACCGCTAGATCATTTAGGGCGTTCTGTTACATTGTTTTGTATTCATGCATAACGAAAGTAGACAGATAGACTAGACGAAACACGAGGGAAGCATGTCCTAGGATATCCTCAACTTTTCAGAATACATTACACACAGAGAGAGTAACAGAATATATAATGAAACAGGATTGAAAACAAAGTAATACCATATTTCAAAGCTGTATGTACCTTAAAATCTGAAACTTGTAGAAAATTGCCTTTGGCTTGTGAAGCTGTCCTCAAAATTCTCGTTCCTCACTTCACGACACGTTCATCCTTCATCAAGCTGGAGAGATAAAGCATATCGTCTTTGCAATAGAGTACAACGCTGGAGAGATAAAGCATATCGTCTTTGCAGTAGAGTACAAAACAATAAATGATGGATGGAGATATCTAAGACTGAATAGTTCTAGCGTGTTGCTCAAGGGTGAGGCCAAGTTCTTGGCTCCTAATAATGCATACAAGGTTAAATCTTGTCCAATGTGAGGTTGCATCTCTATATGGTGTCAATCTCTATGAATTTTATTAGACATTACGATACCTTCTATAACCAGCTAGGCACTCAAATACTAACTTGTATAACAACCTAAAACGACACCCAAATTTTATATAGTTAGCATCGCTCATTGGCGATGACAGTACAAAGTTCAGAATCTTGAACTGGTATGAATATTGTTTACCTGTCTGCTTCATTTGTTTGCTTCAAGAAGCATTGCAGGTGCCCTTGTAGATTCTCCTTCCAATAGGCAAACCAAGATTTATTAATGTTAAATCTACTATGCCCTAATAGATTTGTTCCATGCCATACGACAAGTACATAAGAGCCATTGTGTAGTTTCCTCCATCTTCTCTCCATTTTTTGTGCTGCAACACCATGGTAACGAAGGAAGCAGCCGACGACAATGTTTCTATCCCTGCTTCAACACCAGCAGATGGAGAGACATACAAAACAACTAAAGTAACTGCCATTCTCTCTCCATGGAACATAAATTATACACTTGTTTTTGCACATAAAAGATTTTGCTCACAGGATCTCGAGAAATTGTGGTTTCACACAATTCATCATCACCACTGGCTGTTATAGAGAGAACTGTGTGAAGAAGTTCTAATACCAAATATTTCAATATTTCCATCTTTTCAGAACATCTTTATACTCCAGTTCCATTACATGATTCTAATATTTCTTATCGCTAATTACAGCAAGATTACCGGTCGGTAGAGCAAAAGGCAATAGATGACTGGCTTCCAATTACTTCATCACGGAATGCGAAATGGTGGTACTCAGCTTTTCACAATGTTACTGCCATGGTTGGAGCAGGAGTCCTAAGTCTCCCTTATGCCATGGCAGCTCTGGGATGGTACGCATGCCATCAACTCGAGGACAGCTTTGTTTGTTTCAGTTATGCTTAAGCTTTGCGGTTTGCTATAATTTGGTCTCAAGCTTTCATTCGGTTAAACTGGATCACTAAACAAGGATCTAATTGAACCAATGAAAGTTTGAGAATTCCATTATAACAAAATACAAAGTTTACAATAGAAATTAAAGTTCAGAGACCGACAATCTATTGTTCCTTCATATTTTCATTTCTCCCATCAAAACTTATCCTTATGCCATTAATTATATGTGACATTAGGGGACCAGGAGTTGCTATTCTAATTCTCTCATGGATCATCACATTATACACTTTGTGGCAAATGGTTGAGATGCATGAGATGGTACCTGGAAAACGTTTTGACAGATACCATGAACTTGGCCAGCACGCATTTGGCGAAAAGCTCGGCCTTTACATTGTAGTACCTCAGCAGTTGATAGTTGAAGTTGGTGTCAATATAGTTTACATGGTAACTGGAGGGAAATCACTGAAGAAATTCCATGAAACTGTGTGTGGAAGCTGCAAGCAAATCAAAACTACTTACTTCATAATGATATTCGCCTCTGCCCATTTTGTTCTCTCCCATTTGCCAAACTTCAACTCAATCTCTGGGATATCTTTAGCTGCAGCTGTCATGTCTTTAACGTAAGTGTTCAATATCTTTAACCAAGTCCTCCTCAATCTGAAACTAATGCAAGATCACAAAAGGTAGATATAGTAAGAAAATTTTATAAACAACAATGTTAGTCACTTTCTTTTCCAAATAAACAGTTACTCGACAATAGCTTGGACAGCTTCCCTTCACAAGGGAGTCCAAAAGGGAGTTGAGTACGGCTATCCTGCACCCAGCAGAGCTGGAAAAGTTTTCGACTTCTTCACCGCCCTGGGGGAGGTGGCGTTCGCCTATGCTGGTCACAATGTGGTGCTGGAGATTCAGGCAACTATTCCTTCAACACCAGAGAAGCCTTCAAAGAAGCCCATGTGGAAAGGTGTGCTTGTTGCCTACTGCATTGTTGCATTATGTTACTTCCCCGTTGCTCTTATTGGCTACAGGATGTTTGGGAACCAAGTCCAGGACAACATACTTCTCTCGTTAGAGAAACCTGCATGGCTTGTTGCAGCAGCTAACATGTTTGTGGTTATCCACGTTATTGGAAGTTATCAGGTTCACTTTTCATTGCTTATGTGGCAATATCTTATCTTTTTAAACCACTTCTAGACTTATAAGTTACTGACATTGGAACCCATTCTCTGCAGATTTATGCCATGCCAGTTTTTGACATGATCGAAACTGTGTTAGTGAAAAGGCTGAGGTTCAAACCAAGCTTCTGGCTTCGTTTCATCACACGCAACATTTACGTAGGTAGTATAACAAACCAATCCCACACCCTCTCCCGAAGTGAAGTATTTGCTAGCTTTGAAGTTCTCATATGCAGAAGTTTTAGCAAACTTAACTCATAATGTTTTCTCCAGCAATTACTATGTTCATTGCTATAACATTCCCATTCTTCGGTGGGCTGCTGGGATTTTTCGGAGGTTTTGCTTTCGCCCCGACTACTTACTTTGTAAGTCATCCTGTAAACCCAGTTCTCGATACTGTTTTAGCTATACATTATTGGCTGAGTCTTCTATTCTCTCTCTATTTCAGTTGCCCTGTGTCATGTGGCTTGCAATCCATAAACCAAAAAGATTCAGCTTATCTTGGTCAACCAATTGGGTAGGTAAAGCACAAAGTAGGATGTCTATAATGCACACTAACCATTCTTCTTTACATTTCAGATTTGCATTATTCTGGGACTTATGCTGATGATACTCTCACCCATTGGAGGCCTAAGAAATATAATCCTGAAGGCTAAGGACTACGAATTTTACTCTTAAGCACTTTCACCCCTTTCTTTGGAAGAAGGGTAAAAGACTGCTCAAGTGAAATAAGAATATTGGTGCAAAATTGCCTGCATATAGTCAGCTATCAACATATATTTCTGATGGTGCTAAAACATGATGCATGCACCGCATATAGAGAAATATGGATTTGCAGGAGGATCTAGCAAGCACAAAATAATTAAATACCCTGGGGAATAATTTTATCATGGACATTTGAAACCATCAAACATTCAGTGGCATTGCAATATTTCAGATGTTTCAAAGTTGTGTTTTATACTTGTAAATTTGTGATTGATAAGCTATATAGAAACTGAAACACTACTATGCCGTTCCTCAAAAGTAGAAATGATCAAACTTGATTAAAACAGAAGTATTAGACCTGCACTTGGGGGATGAAGTAGGTCAGATATCTTAGCTTGTACGATACACAAAGGGAATTATTTCATTAATACTCGAGTGCATCGAGCAGAATGTAAAACATAACACACACAAAGATATATGCATTCTACATGCCAAAATGAAATTTGAGACAATATTCTTGTATGACGTGTGATTGTAGAACTAATTGTCCTCAGTAGGGAACCACAACAACATAATTATGAATATATTTTAAAACAAGTCAATCAAAAGAATAAAGGCAAACCTACTCTCCACCAACAAAAGGAAAGATTCTACTAAAAATATGAGAGCCTCAGCCTCCACATGGACCACCAAACCAGACTACTTTAATCACTTATAATAATTTAAGTTTGGCAGCCATCAGCAACACTAGTTACTCATTCATAAGCCATACACTTCTGTATCTGATATTCACCATGAAGAATTACCAAAATGCATTAAAAACTGGACAGAACAGAAATACACCATAAGCGAAAAAGATTACTAGACAAAGTTTAAACACCATCATCGCAAACTCATCACATTGTCATTGCAAGAACAGAATAGCAATGTATTGCATTTCCATGTCCAAGCTCATGTTACATAGAACAAATAATGTAAGAAAGCCTTCTCAAGAAAGACACTAACTTTTGCCTCTATCTAATCTTCTTTTCATCTTTCTTCTTCTTTTCTCTAAAGAAAGCAGCCCAAAGATTCACAATCCACAATATACTAACGGAAATGGCCGTGACAACAACGAGGAGCCACGAAATCCATACCCATTTGGGTATCACAGCGTCCGCAGCCCCAGTCACATAGAATGTAAACATCCTATACACAAAATAAGGGCCGAAGAAACCCCTCACAACAGAATAGAGTGCATAAAACGGAGGAGACAAAAGATCAAACACCTTAGCTGCAACCTTCACATCAGACCTCCTCGCGCTCGCCAGCGTCCACACGTTCTGGCAGAAGCTCGTCACCTCCGCCAACACTAGAAGCACGAGAATCGCGACGGCCCCGTGGTAGACTACGTAGCGGCAGGTCACGAACACGAAGAGCGTGGCCAAATGGTGGCCGATGAAGAGGACGTCGGTGGGGTAGAAGATCAGATAATGGACGAGATCCATCAGGAAATACGCAATGCTGTAATCCAATACGAGATTTTGCAGCGGCGTGTTGGCGGAGTGGAAATCTCGGGCCGGGTCGGATAAAATTGCGCGGGCGGCGAGAAAAACTGCGGGGGTGCCGTGAGCTAAGGATATAGCGCAGCTCGAAGCTTCGGGGCGGAGCTTGGAGGTCCAGCTGCGGAAGAGGATAGAATAGGCGACGAGGTAAAGGAGCAAATAGCCGGCGAAGAAGAGAGAGAGGGGATTCGAGGTTGGCGGAAATTGTAGGTCCATGATTTTGGGGAAATTTGAAATAGGGAGACCTAATTGGGAATATGAGTTGAAGGATGGTGGAAAGATGAAGAAAGGGGGAAAGTGGCGTGGTCTTAGGTTGTTGTTGCGGTGGCTAGGAATTGGGGGAATTGGAGTGAGGAGGCGGCGGAAGGGGCAAGGCGGCGTTAGGTGCAGAGTTGGTCGAGAATTTGAGGTTTTGGAACATAAGCTACACTTGGACTCAGTTGTCTTCTACACGCAGACCAGACTCTCCCTCTCCCTCTCTCCCCCCCCCTCAATCGTATACACGAATTTCCATTTCCATCTCACTTAGTCTACTCTGGTTGTTGAGCTCAAATCGACTTTGAGGATAATTACAAAATTACCTTAATTATTAAATTCTATACGAAAAAATATATATACTTTCTAATAAAAAACAAAATAGTTTAGTTTAATATTAATAAATAATTGAAACAAGCTCTCTCATTACACAAATTCGATTGTGTCTCGAGTTTTTCTTTTTGTCCTATTGTTATTTTCTTTTACTTCAAAGTTCAAACATGATGGTACGTGAATTAAAAAAATCTTGATTCTCGATTTTTAATATATAGTTTGATAATTAAAGTTCATTATATTTTCAAACAAAATACTTTCCACAAATCACGTCACAATAATTGGAGAGATGTGAAGAGTTAGGGGGAAAAAAAAAAGTAACCATCTCGATTTTCACCACACCATCATCATAATCATACAACATAAAATCGGCTACACGTATTCCACACACAAATAATGTTGGATCTCAGACAACTAGTTCCTAGTTTCTACTATCATCTTAATTTTCAGATTTTTTTTTATTTTTTTATTTTTTTTTTTTTTGCTTTTCGAAGGTGAAGACTAAGAATATCGAGAGTCCAATTAGTAATATTTGGTGATGGATCTTGATTCTTGCAGACAGCAGGCTAATCGATCTCACCTTCCTCTACATCTTGCGTAGTCGCATTGGGATCGGCAGTTGGGGGCTCGGGTTCATCATCATCGTCGTCCATCTTCATGTACAACCCAAGCTGCTCTAAGGGATTATTGCTTCCAAACTTGAAGCTTCCAAACCCATCCTGTGAGTCCTCTGGGCTTGTTTCGTAGACACAGCTAGCTAGTACTAGTTGCTCAGTAGGGGCTGTCCTCAGCATTTCTAAATCCTCAAGAAAACGAGAATTCTCGTTGATTTCAACCGTCTTCTCCATCTGCATCGTCCCAGAATAATATAAGCCTCAATTGGAAAAGAAGAGGAATAAGATTCAACTTTATGGTGATCAAACCTTGAGCAGCGCTTCTCTAGCTGCTTCCCTCTCAAGCTCCCTTCTCCTTTTTTCTTCAGCTGCAGCTTCAGCTTCAGCCTGCTTACGAGCATCTTCTGCAGCTTTGGCTTCTGCTTGCAGCCTAGCTTTCTCTGCTTAATGGAAAGCATACGTGTTAAAAATACCTTGTTGCAAGGGGAAAGAGCAATTACACGAATTATACCTCTCTTTTTGTGCATCTCAAGTTCCTCTCTTTCTCGTCGGAGTTTCTCAGGGTCCATCTTTTCATCCTGTCAGGATACCACGATCATGCTGCTGAAACTATTAGGGTAAAATATATGATGAAGATTTTGAGAACCCCCTTACCTGAGTTAGTGTTTTCTCTCGAGCTTTTAAGATTGTGTCCAAAAACCGATTCTTCAACAGAGCAGCCCTGTACAGCTTGTCTGGGGAGACCTGCCTGTCATCTTGTGCATCCTCCGCTGACATGTTCAATGATAGATAAGAAACAGCAAATATCCACATAGCTTATCCATCACACCGAGCTCTTACCATCCACTTGACCATCTGAATCACTCAAGGAAGGCTTCACTGAACCATCTTCAAGGCGGTCCAATTCATTAGCGGATGCTGCAATGAATCAGGCATCTAGTTTAACCAGCAAATCATCTACTTGTAGCATTCATAATATTCAATAAGTGAAGAGATCATAGAAAGCTGAATCAACATGCATCATGTCTGATACTTCTCAACATAGGGCTATGATTAATATTTAATATTTCAACAAAAACTGGCGACATTGGCCTAAACTATTATATTACAAGACATTATGGATGCTATGTGTACTTACAGCTGAGAGAGAGAGAGAGACTTCATTCAGACTCATCTCCCCAACAATGTGGGATGGGCACAATGTGTAAAGGGACCAACCATAACTCCTACACTAAAGGAATGACTCGACAAAACCAAAAGATCCCAAGTCCAAGCAGCTATTTTCCCATCACCCCGTAATCAAATAGAACATTGCCTGTGTAATTATATAAAGCAAGTTGATATCTTTACAGTGCTGACTCTCAGGATGTAGGAGCAAAATTTTCAAGTGCCTCAGAACAACCAAATCACCCATCAAATGGAAGCTTTTAGAGAACAGCAAAATCCCACCAAGAAAAACCCTCTCCCCCTCCCACCAATCCAAAAAAAGAGAGAAGGAAATGAAAGATCTAGAACACTTACGATGTTCGCCAACCTGATCACCAGTGTCACCCTTTTTATTAGCTGAATCTGCTGTGTGACATGTTTCATCCTGCAACATTTATTAATGATGGATAAATACCAACAAGCAGCAATTACTGACTCAGAACTTGTGTACACTCTAGGATCAAAGGAGAGCAATGGTGCAAGAAAGGAATAAGAGGGAACCTGCTCTTGCTTTACAGCTGAAGAACCCTTGGAGCATTCAGACCCTCTATCCGAATCCGGACCTGAAAGATTGAAGATATAAGATATATTATAGGGTTCACCTAATAAATATCATAAACATTACAGAATCAACATACCAAGTCCCATAAGACAATAAACACTTAACACATGAATAAGGAAAGAGTGTTATAGCCACCTAGGTATGAAATACCTGGAGGCACCTAAAAAGCCTATCATGGAAAGTGATCAGTAAGGGGGCGTTTTACTTTTCAGGATTAGCCTAGATAGATAAAAATAGTACAAGTTAATCCATTGTTTACTTATATGGATTGGGACTTTAGGATATCACAGGCCCTTGATAATTTCTATCACTTAATTTTGTTTCATTCATATCCATTGAAAGGGTAGGATTGGTGAAATCCTAATAATAAGGATTAAAGAACTCAATCATGTATCTTATTCACCATGAAGAGTAAATGCCCCCTAAAAGAATTCCAACCAAACACTCACAATGGAATTCAGGTTCATGGGTCCTGATTCCCTTTCCCAATTCCCCTCAACTAAAAACCTCCTAATGTTAAGACTAAAATGTTGTGTTGAGGTGAGGCCAGTCAACAAAGCACAAGCAATGCATGGCAAAAGTTAGTGCATCAAGAAAATTATAATAACCAATGAGGAAAAGAGAGATGTATGAGTATGAAATTTTATTCGATTTATTTGAAAAATAAAATATTGTCCTATATCTTCAAATTGTTTTTGAATCTCTCACTTAAAACACAAAATCATTAATGCATACAAGTGGGCAAATATGAAATCTAGAAATAGTAAGTCCAAATGTGTAAGCCACAAATAGATGTTAGAATCTAACATTTAAGCATTTGAGTGAGGCGTGTCTTTCTGGGTCTCTCCCTAATAATCTACCTTATACTAAAGACTCTAGATAGAGGGACAGTTCTTTAGAAACAACCAATATAACTCACAAGCCCAAATCATACAAGTGATAGAAACACAATAGATGAAAAATGCTTTTTGTGTTCACATGTCCCAAACTCTTGAAAGCAACACAGATACATGCACAGTTTAAACTTCTACAAGAACATATTCACAATAAGCAGTAACCAGACAAATTAGCAACAAGAAAACATCATATGCAAGGAAACAGACAATTCATATCACAATAAATTAAACTAGCAAATAAGAATTACCAAAAAGTTATAAAAATGTATACCAGACGGTATTTGCTAGCATAAAGTCCTGATACGGGACTATAATCAGATAATATTTACTAATTGTGTATTCAAATCAACCTGCTTCATCATATTCTTCAGCTCTGCCCCCAACATCTTTTTCAATCAAAACTGGAGGATAGCTAGTGACAGGAGCCTCATTTCCTCCAATATCAACATCCTCGTCAATTGGATCGTTATCGTTGCCTTAAGATAGTCAACATCACATAATTAGCGACATGCCAACTTCAGAGAAGTGACACTTAAGAATAGAGCCAATTTTAAAAAATGAGAACCTTTGTCAACTTGCAATGATGAATTACTAAGCCCTGATACATTTGGAAGCTGAAACATAAGTGGGAAAAAAAACATAATTAGTTTTAATGCTAAAACAACACATACACACTCAGCAGGGTCTTCACAATGAGGGACAAGAAATGAGCTAAAAGGATAAAATAAAATACCTCAATCTCACAGGCCTCAGATCTGGCAAGGTTCTTCTGGTTATCTGGTAAATGTTCATCTAAAAGCTTCCTTAATGTAAATAGGGTGTCATCACTAAGATCATCAATGTCTATTTCAATCTCATCCTCTCCACCATCACCTCTATTTGAAGTGTGTGCCCTCAGAAAATCGATGACGGCATCAGGTAGGTCCCCATCAAAAGCTTCCAATTCCATGCTCAGTTTATGCTTGTCCTCATCCGTCATCTTCCTCTTTGTAGGTTCTTGTACTACTTCATGCTGTCTTGGACTGAGCTTCCTCTTCTTCGATGGGGCCAATGTCTTGGCTATTCCAGTTTCCTCATTACCCCCTAATTGTTTAGGTGCCGAGTGGGAAGTAGTCACCATGAATTTCTTCTCAATAGCTTTCCACCTCGTTTCAAAGAACTGACTAAATGTCTCAGCCAGAACATGGACGTCACTCCCAGGTGGATTATATGTCTTTGCGTTGGTAAAAGTAAGTCGGACATCATCTAGGAATTCCAAAGGATTGGAGTACTTCCCCGAATTGAGTTTGCTCTTTACAGTTCCCAAATCCATGGGGGTTTTAATTATAGTAAAATAATCTGGAATGTTCAGTTTCACCACATCAACAGGTGAATTGAATACCCAAGCAAATTGTTGCGACATCAGCTTCTTCAAGAGACCCTCACACTGCTTAAGAGTTGCATTGTTAGCATTCACATGCGCGTTGTTGCTTGCTGATTGAAATCTTCCTGTTATACCTCGATTCCAGCCACGAGCTTTCTTCCCAGGTGCTGAATTCAACAACACCGATTTATTCAAGTTACCCACTTGCGGCCCTTTCTGCTGTCCATTAGTACAAGTGAGAATATCACTAGAATTTGACTTTGTAAACTTATTTACAGTATTTTTCTTCTGTAACTCAACGTTATTTTGGAGGAGTCGAATCTGCTCAAGCTCTGATGTCAAGCGAAGCACCAAACTCTTCCTCTCAAAGGAAGACAATTTGGACAGTCGAATAATTTGTATGGGCACAGTGAAACCATCCCTCGAGGCTGAATTCAAATCAACCCATTTCCTCTTGGACGCAGAAGAGCCATCAACCGAGTCAATGCGTCCTGAGCTGCCGGATCCTTCAGATTCATAGTGTGGAGCAACACTGGCAGCATACCCAGGGGGAAATCTATCTTTCTTGGCCATCATTATATCGCTCTGCCCACTTATACAGAATTCTTTTACCCACTAGTGCAACCAAAATAATCTGCATAAAAGCATTGGGGGAGAAAAAATTGCATTCATTCGCACATCTATTTCAAAAAATTACTATAGGTGTAACTTTTCAAGCTTGCTTACATACTTCAATCTACACAAGATTTTACTGATTTTTGCAGAAGAAATTTAAGAAATAACCCAAAGCAAGTCTCAGCTTGCTAAAAACAACTAAACCTAATTCCACAAGTCAGCAACACTCCAATAACCCTTATCAGCTCAATTCCTCAGAAAACCCCAAGAGTTTACATTCCTCTCACATATACAATTGGACTGAGCCGAAATACCTAACTTCGAGAACACCTAACACAATTCACTACCAATTCAAGCTCGAACTAAAAAACAATTACCTTGAAAAAAATCCAATCCTCAATCTTCAGAGCAACAATCCAGCAGCCAATGCCCGGGAACGTACGGAAAATTTTCGTATATACAGCACAATTCACTAACTTGAAGTGGAGAGTTCAATAACTTACACAATAACCTAGGAACCAAAAACCCTAGATCGAGAATCCAAAATTCCGAACTCAAACTAAAAATAACTGAAAAAATAAACTCGTAAAACTACAGAAACACAGCACTTTCGAAACCCTAGAAAAGGAAAAAAAAATTAAACTGGATTAATGAGGGAGCCCCAAATCAAGCGCGCCAGTCGCCGAGGGTAAAGCTACCCGAAGCTTCGGAACTCCAAAGGGAGTGTGTATACTATAGTCTAGTAGATAGAGAGAGAAAGCGTGCTCGATCACTCTTTATTTTTATTTTTCTAGAGAGAGAAAGAGCGTATTGGGACTGGGCGGCTGGTCGTTTACTTATAGAGGCGAGTACACCATTTTCCACCGCCATTGGGAAAATCAGAGCCGTTAAGATTGTCTGCGACCGGATGATCCAACGACTGTGGATGGCGTGAGATGTGAGCCGCAAGATCTGGATCTGTGAATAAGAATTACGTAAGCCTTGTTTGGCATTGTGTTTAGAAGCTTCCGAATCCTCTCGATTTATTACGACTATTATTTAATTTAATGATTAGTAATTTAGTATTATTGGGATTGAAGTAACGAGTCATGTTTGGATGAGAGTGTGGGTGAGTATTCCAAGAATTAAACAGGGTAATTAGATTGTGTATGATGTAAGATGATAGTGTTATTGACTACTTAATTTATTATAATCTTTCTTAAGTTGGATGATCGAGGATTAGATTCCTACTGGGAATTAATTTGTGGATATTATTTATTTGATACAATTTTTTTATTGAAATATTTGTTGTGATTCGTGAACATGTGTAAAGTTATTTTCTACATACTTTATCATGAATTATGAACGCCTTCTTAAAAGAAAATTATGCGTCCGCCCCTATTTATCCGTGTCGAGACCCGGTTTTTGCGGCGGTGATTATATGTTTTTCAAAATAGAAACCATTTCCATTTTCGAATTAACATGAGAAATACACATAGGTTTCATCTTTTATGTAAATCGAAGTGTAGTCAAACATCAAGACTAGATGCCTCAAATTTACAAACCAAACGACTCCTTAATGTGGGCTATTTTTTGTCTACAATCGGATGCTGGACTTACTTGTAAAGAAAAGCTGAGATCTGATTGGCCCTAGAGAATACACGTCATCAAGGATTAGCACCATTGGTCGCCTCAAAGTTTGGTCTCGTGCACTCGATTCACGGGACTATTGCTTTCAGCAGCGACTACGAGAACACTAGTGCTCTGCTCTAGCCTGCATCTTCTAGTTCAATGCCACGTAAGATTATGAATGTTCCATAAGGCGGAGCCACCCAATCACGTATTTGATGGTCCTTAAACTCGTGGCCCAGCAGAGGAGAAGCTATAGCCCAATCATTGCAACTCAGCAGCAAAGAAAGAGTCAGAGCCCAGCAGCAAGAAGGCCCAAGCCGTGGCCCAAACGTTACCAAACCCCACTCGAAGCCCAGACGGATCCACGGCCCACGACCTAGTGAGGGTGTGAAGCCACGCCGTTGCCTCTGTTCTTCTGCCTCCCACCACCTAGTATGAACACCGCGACCTCGTCGGCCAATGCGCATCGTCCCGTTAACCATCACCATCCGCCGTAGACTGCCCGACAGTCGAGACATCGCTATGGTTTGTGATCGATCTGATTTCCGCCGGAGGATAGTGTTTAACAGAAATTTAAAGAATGCTCGAAGGATTTACGTGGTTCGATCGTGAATGATCTACGTCCACGGCTCAAAGTGCGAGTATTTCGTGTATATTGCTGTAAATACAGAATATCTATTACAATGTAGGAGGAGTCGACCTTTTCTCAGCCATTCCAGGC
>JAYDZE010568638.1:0-12071 GCA_034509125.1 Monilaria moniliformis
TGTATAACCGATAAGATTATTAAATTACTTTTTTAGCCTTTTCGAATTATAATTAAAAATAATAATTGCCACGTGTCCCATATCTGTGCCATTACAATTGTTCTTAGTTCGGCAATAAAGAAGTGTTCGGATTTGAACAATCCCCTATATATATATATATATATATATATATATATATATTCTAAACGGATTATATGGATTTTGGACAATTTCATATATATTTTGCTATAGTCACTTTTTAATCGCCTGGTTTTTGGATGATTACATATATATACGTTCGAGACGGGTTTAGGTGAACAATTTTTTTATATTCAAATGTATGACATTTTTTATTTGAATAGTTAGTGGATACTTTTCTACGAGACTAATACAAGAACAAATAGTACCAATTTTTATAATACAACCTATATTCTGTGTGTGTATATAAAACAGATTGGAGTAATTATTGGAGTGTATATGCATATACGGGTTTGATAAGAGAAGGTGCAGTAAAGTAAATCAGTCCAAGTGACTGGATCTAATCCATTATTATAAATATAGATGGATTCAGGTGTTTACGAGAGTGTGAATATACAGAGTTAATTAGGTTATACAGTACAATAGATACAGTCACAGACTCTTCACATTTTTTAATCATGAAAATATTTCAGTGATTATGTTATTACTAGACTATTCAAGTTTAAGGTATAAATTCAATATTTCAATTATCTACTAACATTTTGTTGGTATTCAAAATAATAAATAGAGTTAATCGATTGTAGATTCATACACAATAATCAAATTTTGGTTTTTCCATACACTATAAAATTGATGATAAAATATACAAATTTTAGTCAATTATAGAATTTTCCGAATTCAAATTCCGGCCAAATCGAAACTAACCTGACATTAATATTTTATACATTGCGTAAATTTAAACATTCAACGAAAACAATGTTTAGAAAAAATGGTTGATTTTCACCTTTCATGCCAGATTTTCCAACTTGTGCCGGCTTCCTTATTTATGATTAAACACCAAATTTCAAACACCTTAATTTTAATTTCGATAAAAACATTATTTTATTAACAATTTTGAGCAAGTGTCAAAACTATGTGGTTTCATTTCAAGCGGACACAGTGTTAATTCAGTCGGACACAGGTATAACAAAATTCGATCCAACTGCAAAAGATTTAAGAGTTAGAGATACGTCAATTTTGCATAGAAAAAAGGACATAAATATTATATTCCTCTTTTGTGGAAAAATATAAGAAAAATAAAAGAAAAAAGAGTCTAAAGTAATACCATATAATCGTACATTGTTGTCCCATATTTTCCTAAAGAAGCAGAAGCTAGAAGTGCCCAGCAGTCACATATATACATTAATATACAGTGAAACTAATCATACTTGAAATTAAGAAAAATAATCAACACGTCGACATATTGTGTATCAATTTACGTGCAATTGGAGGGAGTGTTTGACTATTTGGTATAATGGATTTAGAATTTTAATATAATTGTAATTTTATGGAATTGAATTGGAAGTTATAATATTTTTATTGAAATGTAAATATATTGTTTGTAAAAAATTAATTAATAAATATAAAATTGTATTGTAATTTAATTTTTTTTTGTTTGTTTAGTCAAAAATTAACTAATATTTAACATTAAATTTTAATTGAATATTTTTTTTACTTTTTTATTTTATTTTATTATGTAACTCAACATTATTTTTCTATATATCTTGAGTTGTGTGTGCGAGTGTATATATTGCGTGTGTGTTGTGTGTGTTGTGCGCTTGTTTGTTGTTTATGCAGTGCGTGTTGTGAGTGTGCAGTGTGTGTGTGTGTGTGTGTGTGTGTGTGTGTGTGTATGTCAGTGTGCAGCGTATGAGAATGTAGTGTGTGTGTGTGCGCAATGTGTGTGCTGTGTGTGTTTGTTGTGTGCGTGTGCAGTGTGTGTTGTGTGTGTGTTGTGGAGGTACCAAATTTATAACTATTTAAATTTTTAAATATTTACTTTAGCTATGTAATTCAAATTATGAAATTGGAAGAATTCGGAATTAGAATTCAATTCTAAATCCAAACATTTTTGTCGCACCAAATAGTAGATTTGGAATTGAAAAACTTCAATTCCAATCCAATAACATTCAATTCAATACCAGGGTTGTGATATATAGTTGTATGATTTGTTAGATGCAAAAATTTGGACCAAGCTGAGGCTTCGGTATGCTATTCTATTTTGTTCAAAGTTTGAACTTCATACCAGCTAATCGCAACTCCACAATTGTAATTGAACCATATGAAAATATATTACTCTGGTTTTAATTGGCTTGGAACTTAATAGAATTAGAAATAAAGTCTATCCAAGAAATGTTGTTTGGATCATTTCGAACTGTTACACTAATATGTACACAAAGAGTTAATATAACAAAATAGTCACTTTCTTATTATAAAAATAGCTATAAAAATAAAAACAAAGTAAAAAAATATTATTATTTTTGCTTGAAGTAATGTTTCACCTTTAAATGTTGAATTTAAGACATATTTAAAGGAGAATTCACGATTAAGAATACTTTTGGTTATGATTTGCTCTTTAAATAGGAAAATTCGCGATCGAAAATAGATTTGCTATTTTATGTTAGTGACTAATTTTTAACTTTACTAACTTAAAAGATTATTTTATTAGTTCACTCAATGCACAAATGTACAAGTACATCTTTTTTTGTGCGTTTGTTGTTCTATTCTCGTACCTAATGGAATTTTAATAACAATGTCTAACTTTACATATCATTATAGTTGTGGCTTTTTAAAAGTTATCTTTAATGTCAACTATTTCGTATTGGAATTGTTCTTTGAAGATGTGATTAATTAGAATTCTCACATTATATATTGTATTACAACTATTTATGAAGTTAGATTAATTTCTAAAATCAATCTAAATTTATCAATCTAAGTTATGATGTTGACATGGACTCTTTGCCTAATAGATTTAAGGTTCAGATACAAATATTAATAAGAGAATATTTTATAATAAAATAGGAGAAAAATAATAGCTTTTATGGGGTATATTTGTCAAAATAAGAGAGAGAACTACTTGTGAATAAAGTGGAATAATTAATTGTGAGTCACGAGTCACGAATCATAATAATATATAATGTAAAATTAATGAGTTATGTTCGGATATTTAGTATGCAGAGAATTTTCATTTTAATTAAAATGAGACATTCAAATAAGAAAAGATGACCTATTCATTTGGAACGCGTGGGGAGTATTATTTAGATAAATTAAAACGTTATGTAATATATTTGAATATACTGTAAGATCATGTATTGGTCAATGATATTTTCATCATAATTAATTATAAGTTAGGTGAATGTTCGGTACAACACATCCACATGTAATTGTCATCATAAGACAATTTTGCAGTCACTGTTTTTGGATTTTGTGGAAGCACGTGAGCCGTGTCCATTTTCGTATTACAATTATCAATTAATCATTTCTTTGTGCATATATACAACAAGCCCTACGTTGTTCAAGCCAATATTTAGCTGTTTTTTTTTGTTTTTTTTTACGAGAAGAAAAAGGCTCAAGCCCTCAAAGCAAGGGAGTGAGTAATACAATAATTTGACAGTTAAAAAATAGAAGAAGATGAACTTCCCCCACCAAAAAAAAAAGCAGCAACAGCAAGGCACACCGGCCTTCTCGTCCACATAGCCAAACAAACCAAAAACACAAAAAATCAAGGACACCACTATATAACACATAAGAAGATATTAACGTAAGCTACACGTGAGAAGAACAAAATGGGTGTTTGTGTATATATAATATATATTAAAATTCCCTTGGCCATGGTTCCATGAATATTGAAGTGATACAAAAATGAAAATTGCCTAAGAGATTTGATTTGCAAGCCATCATATTGCCTTGAGTAGTTTTGACTTTGGTACTAGTTTTATTTCTTATGAACGTTGTATTATTTGGGGTACTGCATCAAATTAAAATAAGATAAAAAAAAAACGATTCGGATTTATATTCATTATCGGAATTTGGGGTACTAGTTTAATTTAAATTTTAGATCTTCAAATCGATTCGGATTTATAAATAATAATAAAAAACGAAGTCCGAATTATATTTATAATACAAATATTCTTATATTTATATTCATTATCAGAATTAGATTTTTTAGTTAAAATAATAATAAAAATTGTAATTGGATTTTTGAATTTTTAAGTTTTTAAGTTTTTCTGATTTTTTAGCATTTCCAATTTTTTTGATTTTGATCAGATTTTGTTATAAAACTTTCCAATTTCTAATTCGGATTTTCGAATAATTCTTCTGTTCAGATTCATTTTTCTTCTAAATTCAAAATTTTGAATTAAACAATTTTAAAATGAAAATTCGAATACTCACTCCTACTCATTTTCCGAACCCTCCTTTCGCCTTTCTTGTTTATTTTGAAAGAAATTGATTTATTTGCTTTTGCTGGTTATTATATTCTTCATGGTGCTATTACCATAGCCATAGGTGTCAAAAGACTGAGACAGCCCGAACATAACGGAGTCCAACCAAGCCGGGAACACCATGTATAGTGTAAGATTTTTGGGTCGGCCGGGCCGGGCTGGATTTACTGGTCTTTTGATAATTTTTGACGGGATTGCCATGACCCAGAGCTCCATCAATATTAAAATCTTTAGATCATATCATTAATTTATTAATTTACATCAAATGAGTTTGAAGAGATTATCAAAAATATATCGGATGATTCCATTCATAGTCCTCATTTTACTTATTATTATAGTCCCTTAATTAGAAATAATTACGAATTTATTAATTAATTCTATAGCCCAATTGGTCTTATGAAGTAGCAAGAAGAGCAGCAGCTTTGCAGTGCCAATCCAGCGATCATGCAGCTCCAACTTTCGTAATATTAAATCGGAGAAAATATTCGTCTAAAGCCGACGCCCCTTAATTAATTATCGTGTTGTTGAATCGCATTGTATGATTATCGTTTTTTATGTTTGTCCTGATCTGAATCGATCTAAAGCTTTATATCTTCAAAGTTTCTGAAAGAAATGCCAGGAGGTTGACTAGAATTGAAAATTAAAGTTCAGATTGGAAGTTTATGAGGCAAAGAAGAAGTTGGGGCTTGGAAGAATCATACTCTTGAAAATTGAAAATTAATTTAACGCATATACATTTGAATATTTGCGTTTTTTTGAAGAGGCAGTAACCTTTTAGTTTAAGCATTTGGATAGGTTTGAGTGAAGTGTTGTGGTGATTACTATTAGTTTCACTTAATTACTGGGAATTTTTCAAGCATGAAGTTTGATAAGTAATGGCAATAACTCAAGTGCAATAGTTATATTATTCTCACCTATATATCACTGAAGCAGAGGCAAACGCTCCAAAGTTTTCTTTGATATAGGATGGATAAATATTTAAGACTAGGCATTTGAGCATTTTTGTAACTGTAAAATGCAGGCTGCAGTATATATACCACCATATCTAACTCTTTTTTTTTTTTTTGAAATCTCAGAATGCAGCCTACTTGTTGAGGTTTGATTCAGCAGACGCTGTGAGGGGACGGAATCCATGCTCAAGACTGGCCTTCCAAATCTTCTCAATATTGAACATCACATTTCCACACTCGTGCACATTCCATTCCTCTGCGGCATGCACGATTCCTGCTACACGCCACGCGCTCATCACTCTTCTTGGCAGCCAGTTCTGTCATCGATCAATGATAAGAAACTCTATGTTAATTTGTAGTGTTGGAGAGATCCTGACCATTGAGTGTGCATTTTCAAAAGTATTTTGATTGAGATGAGATGATGTGTAATTGGCCTAGATTTGGAACTGTTAATTCTTACCTCACAAGAGTCAACATTCTCAATATGCTTTGGAGCCAACATTGCTGGTGTGGTGTTATACAAGCAATCTTTGCGCATTTTCTTCGGGGGGAACTGAGAGAAGGGAATGAACATGGTTCCTTTCGATGCTTTTTGTTGATCTGTTTCGCTTAGTCCATCTCCCACCAACCATATCTGCAGACATAATTGTGGAAACAGTTATTCAAAATGTAGTTTTTATGCAGTGATCATGTATTGTGCAGTGTGAGTGAGCTGCCAACCTTGGAAGGGCTGTTTTTGGAGAGAATCAGATTACTTCCAGCCTCACTGTTGAGCTTAGCTTTGATCTTCTTGTGGTCGTCCTCGTTCAATGTGAAGACCTATTGGTTGTTACAATGGAGATTAAATCATCTATCTATATACATGATAGATGCATTCAGTTTGTTTTTATGATCATTAAGCTAATTAACCTGCATTCCCCCTTGGCATAAGGCGAGCGCGATGGAATATGCAACCTTGGTTGGATTGCCTCGGAGCACCACCTGAGTTGTTCCTTTTGGAATGCTGTTCAACACTATGGCAACTGCTAAGCTACTCCCGTCTACCAATTTCACTTTCAGCTGAGGGTGTCTTCTCAAGAAAACATCGCCGTTTCTATTAAGCCCCTCTTCCTGAATTAAGCACAGGTGTAATGTTAGCTACTGTTTTGAAACTAAACTAAAAAGAACACCGTTTTAGAGCTTATTCAACTCGCCTGATTCAATAGCCCGAGGCTCAGCACCTTTACACCCTTCTCATCAGCTTCGAGGATTGCATCCTCAATCAGGTTGTTTATCCACTCTCTCTGCCAGTGCATGTAATACTGCAAAATATGTAAATCTGAAGTAAGAACTAGCTAGTTTATTTAATTTACACTTATATATTATGGGACTGAACTTTGTAGTTTTATATTTACTTGGATGCTATACTTGGGCACAGCCCATGTTTGCAGTTTAAGGTTCTTGAAGACGTTCCTCTCGACAATGAATGTGCGGCCGTATATCCAAGTAATCATCATAGACCATATAGTCACCGGCCACATTAGCCACAGATACCACCTGGATTTGTGAGGCTCGGAGGCCAAGCTTGCGAATCCTAAGCGTAGATGATATATGGATTCTGGCGTCGTTAGATGAGTGAGATGCACCAGATCAGGTACGTCCTCCTCTCTCACTAGTGAGCTTTCATACAATGTATCAGAGGACTTGTCCATGGTACCATAGACGTAGTCGTAGAATGGCATGAAGAGTGAATAATTGGTCCGAAATTGAGTGTGATGCAGGGAGTGGTACCTGTATACATCAATATTGTCGTCATCAATTATATGAATTCCTAGATGAGTTATTGAAAATTGGAGACAATGTGGAACGTGACCGACCATTCTTGTTCTTGTTATTATATAGGTCAATCATATTAATTTCCATATAGAAAAGAAAAATCTCGTTGGTTGCGATCTGCAATGTGACACATCAATCATGAAATTTATTAGGCTCAACTGCATGAATTTCTAGGTGATGTAGGTTGGGATTGTGGAATGTGACAGATCAGTCTTAGATCTTTGCTATAACCGACCTAAAGTAATTAGATGAGAACCATTATTGTATGAACCCCAACTAGGAATAGTAGCTTGGAACACATCACATTTTTCCAGCAAGTTATTAAATTCTGAAGGGGCTCTATATATATTATCGGCAGGCATTAATCACATGGAGAATGAACAAATATCATCCAAATAATGGGTTGGTGACCCCATCCTCACTTAATCTTTGAGCCTTAAGGTTGAAAATCAAGAATGAACAGGATTAACAGAACGTGGGGCCAATACTCACGAAGGTGTGTAGACGAGGTACTTGAGGGGAGGGAAGATGGAGAAGAGCCGTTTTGGTATGTGCTCGAAGTTGCAGTGTCCCATGTTGTTCATGAAGTCGATGTAGGTGATGTAACCTGCAAACGAGAGCATGGAGGCAGTCTTCGTCCACAAGGTCGTGAGCAGTGGTATTGCGAAGAGGGCGAAGTAGGCTATGTGCTCCCCGAATGGATGGATCACGGCTGCCACATACCAAAATACACATATTTCATATTAGCAAGTGATAAATTTCAAGATTCATTAAGAGCTATTCATCATGTCTATCAAAAACTTCACCTAATTAATCTTTCCGCTATAATAGTTGTGAATTACACGCAACGGTCGTGGAGTGGTACAAGAAGTCACTTTTTAGTGGGAGATTCATATATAAAACTAGAATAAATCATGGTTCTTGAATGTTATAAGTCGTCGTAGTTAAGGCACTGAACTTCCTCGGTGTAAAAGGGAGATGTTTTCGGTTAATTCCGGACTTCAAATTAAAAAATAAATAAAATGAAAAGATATTCTCTCTCCCCCACAACCCTTATCCTCTATGCAGCAATTTGAGAGTGGAGATGTTGTAGAAATACGCAAGTATATAGTAAGGAATTGATTAATATCTTACATGTGATGGGCTCGGTGACGATGGAGGAGTGGTGGTGGGAATGGTAGCGCGAGTACAAGAAGTGGTGGTGCAACGCCCGGTGCAGCCAGTAGTAGAGGAACTCCACTGGACCTGCATGTAGCAGGATTGTCCAGATCACGCCGTCCGTTCTCCACCACGGCAGATTATGAGACTCCTTGATGTATGTATACCCAATATAGAACAATATCCCATTGAATATGATCTGATCATCCCTGCAAAACACCATTACAATCATCATCATCATCGTCGTACAATTCTACGGTCCAAGCTAGGGCGGAGCTAGGGTGATCTCGATCACCCCTAGCAAAAAATTATTTTTTCAACTTTATGGTTTTGATTTTTTCAGAATACTTTTTGTATTGGCACCCTTATAGTGAAAAACTTTACAACTTTAGCGTCCTCCGAGCTATATTTGTGGCTCTCGTACCAGTTTCTCTCCCTGTCGACCTGCTCGAACTCGATGTTCTTGTCGACTATCCGGTTACTCCCCTTGGCCGTTCGGTAGCGAGAGTAGGAAATCCACAACTGGTTGTGCAGCATTCTTGTTAGCAAGAAAGGGAATATGATGAGATTCCCTATATCCCTCTCGCTTGGATCCTTGACCATGTATGAGTATGTTGAGTGTATTGCCCATGGCGCTATTACCACATACTACGACACACCAAAACCCATACATACAGTTAGAAAAACTAATTTACTCATACACATATATATATTCATCGATTTTAGTGAACGTAAAAGTTATACATACTGGAAAAAGAAATTATAGTGAAACATCTAACCAAAAGGTATGTGGAACAAAAGTAGGAATACTAAGAAACACGTACCTTGTAGTCCCCGAGCCATCCCCATGGCCACTCAGTGAGAATTCCCGGTTTAGACGCCATTCTTTTCTTCTGCTTCTTCTTCTTTCCTTGGTTTCTGTCAGAAACTTTCCAATGCTTCTCTACCTATACGTCCATCACCTTTATAATGAAGATAATGTGTAGACTCATCACTTTTCCATTATAGCATTTCATTTATTCTGCCTAATAACTACCCTACACGTGTTTCCCCCTTGTTTGGTTCCCAAGCTGTATCGTGTGTGTTTTTCCCCCTTTCTTATTGAGTGTTACAGTCGGCATTGATGAAACTACTATGCCATATTATAATTTTCATAATTCATAATTTTCACTCAGAAACTCACCTATAGTAGTGCATCTCATTCTACATGTCGCATAAAATCGAAACGAGCGATAAAAATCAATATACACATGACATGTATAGATGGAACGAGGGTGTCACGAGTTAGTGATGCTCGGAATTACTACGCGGTCAAATCCACAATGCAGATGCAGCCACCCTTAGCTGTCCTTTGAATCAGCAAGACTTATAAATGGCGCATTTATTAGTCCCAACTGCCCAATCAATTGCAAGATTGAGTAATTGAGACTAACTACTCACTACATCTAATTTAGTGAAACAGCAGAATTGCAATGGCGAATCATTTGTTTCATGCTCCTTCATTTCTGGTAAAATTTGGCCTCCTTAGCCAATCCGGAAGTTGTTGCTTTTTTCCCCCCTCGTTGATGGGATAGATAAATTTAATAACTCCTATCGGCAAATTTTTGCAACCAACTCGAAAGATAGAATTATTTATGCTGGATATGATTGTTTATTCTAAATTATAAATTTGTCATATATCTTCGAATTACCCTCTTTAGTTTGAAAATGTGAAAGGCCCCGATTTTAGTTGAGGATTTATTTAATGAGTTCAAACATTAGGAGGGCATTAATTGGTGTAGACGAATAGCTTTGATTATTATTTTATTATTATACATTGTCGTTCAAAACTATGATCTTTGTCACACTTCATAATCTAAGTTTATTTTGTCTCATCTTTGCTGGAACCCAAGCTTAAATTGTCGTACGGCCGTCCGCACGCAATCATATTTTGAATAGTAAGTGTGACCTATTTATAACTCTTGGGTAGCCGTCAGTGCGTCTCATTTTTTTTTCATAATTATACACGACAGTCGTATTTGTGTTATAGGTAGCTCGATGAAGAGCATTTGAGAGAATTCACAATAATTTGACTTGTTTGTTTTTTCTAACAAGGACAAAAAATTGGGTGCAACGTTCTGCAACCCTTAATTAGGGGTGATTTACAATTAATTAGGATTTATGATTCATATAATTGGAGTTTAGTAACCCATGATTAGATGTTCATATTAATTTAGTTAACGTTTAGTAGTACAGTTCATTATCAGAATTTAGTAATGAATTTAACTATAATTAATTAGGCATTAATTGAAAAATGAATGAACTGCATGGTGTAGGCGTCCGCACGGTGAGGTAAAGAATTAATGCATTAGACTAAGCACCTAACTAACCATACCTCGCATTTAACGACGCATTAAGTTTTTCCACGATCAAAATCGAAGAAACCCTTAAATTGCATATATATATGCTTTCATTCTTAAACTAAAATCTTGATGATCGGTCAAAATCAGTAGCTCCAGCCTCCAGCTACTCAAATCTTGTTTATAGGTCTCATCCATATAGTGCTTACTCCTTAATTAGCAATATAAGTAGTATTTACTGTTTAATTAAGGTGCTTACCAAGTTTTGTGACTAGTTGATATCGCAATTAAATGAACGAAAAATAGGTGGCGTTCGATTATTGGTCGACTTTCTTAATTTCTTCTTTTAATGAATCATTACTCTTTAATTAGTTTCTTATCTAACTAATACTTGGTTTGAGACTTCAATTCTCGTTTGAAATAATAGGTATATTTAATCATACGTGTTACTATAAGAAATTAAATAAGGGATTTTAGTCAATATTATATTTTTATTTTTAGACGAAGGGATGAAAGTTCTAACTTTAATAAAATATATCTATATAGCAAGTTCATTTATCAAACGAGTGTTTTTTTCTTTTGTCTATGTTAGTATCCATAATTTATTACACAATCTATGTACATGTGTGTGACCATGCCAATTGAAATAGTATATACATATTACATAATCAAAGATACACACAACTATATAGTTAAATATACAACGTTAACTCTAATATAATTCTAAGTGCGTAGAGCATCAGCAACAAAGTGTTCCAATCGAGATATAATTAAATATACAATGTTAATTGTAATTTAATATTAAATGTGTAGAGCATCAACAAAGAAATGCTCAGCACTCTATTGGGCACTTTATATAGTTCTCAGAGGGGAGAAGTGTGTCATTGCAAGAGCACCATTGAGCACTCAGTATCGTGCTCAAGCACTATACAGAGTTCTTAAGTGTCGCCTAATCAGAGCTCGCCATGTGCATGATTTAATTTTTTTTGTGATTCGAAAATCAGTTTTCCAAATTCAAATAAAATTGAAAAGATAACAAACATTACTTGTTTTTTTCAATTATGTTATTTTTTTTATTTCAATTGTGTACTTTTTTGTTAATTTCAATTATGTAATTTTCGTTGTTTTGATGAAATTTTAGCATTTTTCGTTTATTTGTAAATCAATTTACTTGGAGTGTATAGATAGGAACAAATTAAAAAATTAAAAAAAATGAGAAAAATAGATGAGATTATGAATAGTATAAGTTCTCAAAAATTGTGGTATAAAATTATAATGCTTAAAATAGTTATGTGATTTATAAATAATGTAAATGTTCAAAAATTTAGTGTTCAAGAATTGTCGATACCTACAACAGATATAAGCCTAAA
>JAYDZE010568649.1:0-12070 GCA_034509125.1 Monilaria moniliformis
ACCTCCGGACTTTCCACTTACTAGTTAATAGTATTTGGGGTGTAAGGAGAAATTATAAGTAGATTTTGCTAGGGCAAATCACCTATACCCATTCCAACGACAGGTCTGAAAAAGTCCGCGCAGGCCTTCAACGTCCCATTGGTCACTATATAGCCAAATATTCAACCTGTTTCCTGCAAAAAGTGCACTTGGAGAATTTGATATAGAATTGGTCTGCTTCTAAGATCCCGATGTAAGTGTTGTGCGTGTAATGTGAGAGTTGCAATATGTACCAAGATATCGTCGAAAAAGACGATCACAAATTGTCAGAGATATGGGCCAAAATATGATTCATGACTGCTTGAAACGTTGAGGGTGCATTAGTAAGACCGAATGGCATGACTAAGAATTCATAGTGGCCCTCGTTTGTTTGGAAAGTCGTCTTGTAGGTGTCAGCTGTGCTAATACGGATTTGATTATAACCCACACAGAGATCTAACTTGGTGAAATATAGCGTCGCCCCTAGCTCATTAAACAATTCATCGGCAGTGGGGATTGAAAAAATTTCTGCGACAGTGGCCGCATTACATGCGAGGAGAAAGGGCATGTGCTATGTTGTATCAGTCCTTGGTCGAGCATCTCGTGCACTTGTCGTTCAATTTTATTTTTTTGATAATATGAGTATATGTAGGGGCGAAAATTAATAGGCTTAGTGCCACGTTGAAGATTAATATGGTGATCCAATTATTGTGATGGTGGTGAGGATCGAGGCACCTGAAATTGAGTGATGTTGCTCAAGAACAACTCTGATGATCATCGACACGTCAGTTGGTAGGTAGGGCTCCGAGCCATCCGTAGTGTCTTGGTTTGTGTTCAATACCACGAATTCAACGCATGAAGCGACTGTCTGAGCTACGTATAACGACTGCATAGCATTATGAGAAATATGCTTGAGGTCCTTATGTTCGTCTCGTAACACCATCTTTGTTCTTGGTCCACAAAATCCATATTGAGCTCGACATAATCATGGGAGATTTTACCTAAACCCTGTAGCTATTTCACGCCGAGCATGATCTTCGGCCCATATATTGCCAAAATGAACTGATCAATATGAAATACATGGCCTTAAATAGTTACTAGTGTTACGACACATTGATGAGTACAACGAAGCTAGTCTCATTACTTACGTAAACTTGGAATGGTGTGATAAGCATCATTGGCAACTAAAGAATTTCGGTTACTCTCGGGTGAATGAAGTTATGTGTACTCCATCCATCAATTAGCACTTGTAATGGGTAGTTGGCAACACTATCTATAACTCAAAGAGATTTGGGATACATTTCATCTTTCAATTAGTGAATGTTGGAGACATCACCTATGGGTACTTCCTCCTTATGTCTGTGCGTGTTGTTTCTATATTATATTCCATATTTTCTGATCCAATTATGGCAAAGAAATGACTTTTGCATTTATACCCGGGAAAGTACTGCTCATCACAATTCCAACACAACCTTTCTTCATGCATTCATCGCGTTCGGCAAAACTGAATTTGTGAGCGGGTAGCAATGAAGATGTCATCGTTTGACATGTGGTATCGGTCACTGATATGGGAATATGTTGTTTGCTGACAGCAAGGTTTGAGATACCTGGAGGCAGATTTGAGTTTTGCCACTAGCATCGGGCTGTAGAGATTTAAGTAGTTTTGTCGGCATAAGTGGCGCCCAACTCCCTAGCCAGTGCAAACGCCTGTTGGAGGGTCGTAGGGTTCCGCAAATATACTTCCCTTTGCATCGGGTGTTTCAACACATACTTAAAGATTGAAATCAAAGCTGATTCCAGAACTTCGTGAATCTTGCACAATATTTTCTTGAAATCCGTCTAATATTCAATAACTAATATTTTCTATTGTAGTTTACCCAATAAACCCAAGTAGTCCTCGTAATGTTATGGACAACACGTTACTTCACAAACTCCAAGAAAGCATTCCAAGTCTGGATACAATTATTCTGACGTTGGTACCAAAACCATTTAGATATAGGTTGATTAAAAAACATACCTACCAAACTTATTATATCATCTTCTGATGTTCAGAATTAATTGAAGTGAGTTTGTACCTTGTAAATCTAGCCAATAGGATTCATACCATTAAATTTAGGAGCATCGATGATGATTTTTGTTGCTGGACTAGGATCATAGGAACATGGTGGACGTTGTTGTCCTCGTCTTTCCATACAGAGTCCCGTCGACTATTCTGGTGCGCGCCATAGGGATTATGGTCATACACATTGCACTCATCCTCGTCGCACACGTCTCTGCGAAGCGGCTCATCGTTGATGTGCGCGTCTATTGCCTCTATTAGATCACATAATTGATCCACACCAGTCACCAATTGCGTGTGTATGTTGTCGCTCGCGCACAACTTGTATTATGGGTGAATTTCTTGTTGTGTCGCACATGGAAAAATTCCGAATAGCTGCCAAGATTTCATCCGAAGACTCTGTTTTTCCTTCAGCCGAATTCCCTTTAGCGATTGCTTGAGGTTGAATAATGAAAACACCAATTGAAAAATGGACATCCACAAGTTCAGCAAACTTCATAGCAATGTGGGAAGTGTGACAGTCCAGCACCGGAGCGTAACCATTACCAATTTAGCCGGGGTGGTTCATGATGATAACTTGACACGTGAAGTTTATAGCTTCTTTAACAGGGTCATCCTACGAGTTGGAGGCTACGAAAACACGCTACAGATCCTCACCACCATCAGGGACGACGTCGTCGCTGGGAACATCATTTCACGGCGGGGCGTGCAGGTATCAACGATAATTTCAGCTAGAGTGTTGTCATCTCAGTCGTCTTCTAGCATCGCGCTCACGCAGCATAGCATGGCCGTGCAATTCCTTGTTGAAAGCGGTGATTGCAGCCATCCAATCGGCGATTTGGATGTTGGGCGACAGAGCCATGAGTTCGAAATGAAAGCACCAGTTGATACCCCCGATGTCTATAATGCAATAACAAAGTACAAGAAAAGAACTAAGAGAATAGAATTCGACAAAAAATGCCAAACGATAGAGAACTAGAAAGAAGAGAAGAAGTGGAGGCTATGCTTTTGCTTTAAAAGTAATCTCTTATTATTTCATGCGTGCCCTAATAATGCCAAGTACAACACTATTTATAATAAGAAAATTACGTATTCTTGTCGGTGCAATAAAAAACTTAAAGATAAAAGAACATAAAAGAAAATCCTTGAATGAGTATAATTACTCAACACAAAATAAAAATAAAATAAAATAAATTAGAATTTTGTAATCCCTTGAGCTATAAGAAACTCAAAACAAAGTCATCCGAATGTCCTGGCTTTACACAACGTTGTGACGATCTTCGTAACTCCAACTCATCCTCCATCGACATTAATATCGTAACAGACCATCAATCAATTAATCTAAATACTATAAATTGCCACTAAAGCTAAATTTCACAATCTTAGTACCTTCTAGACTGCAAGACCCCTATTAACAAAGTTCCCATATGTATATGAAGGGCTCACTAATGTCGAATCTAATCTCATCTAGTCTAGCCAAATTATTTTTGTTCCGTTTTCAGTTTGTTTTATTTGAATTTCCTTGTGAAGAAACTGGACTTCTTCAATCAATTTGACATTTATATATGATTTCGATCGAAACTGTATCCTCCAAAATTGATTTTTATATATAATTTAACTAAAACTGATCGAATTGAATTTCAAACATCAATTCGATTCGATCTGGTTCTGTTTTGAAAAAAACAAAAAATCGATTGTCAGGTTCCAATATGTTTTTTACAAAATCCCAAATTCTTGTGAATATATTTATTGGGTACATAAGGTTTTTTTTTCCCTTTTATGCATTAGTAAAAATATATAAATAAATAAATTAGTTAAGTGTATTTGAACATACACTTTAGTTAGTAAAATAAATTATGTCATGGAGTAAAACATCAATAACAATTCATTTGTATTTATTATTATATCATTAATACTTTTCCAGAAAATCGTTGCTGACATCGAAAAATGGTTCCTTCTATGTTTCTGAACTATATTGTTTTTAACATACCTAACTTATTAATTTTCCCAAATTCATTACTTCCTAAACCTCCCTGTATTAGCATAGAAAATAAATTAAAATAAATAAACTATCATAAAATAAGGTAATTATGTTTTCGTTTCCCAATCTCTTGACATTATTCTTCTAATATGTTCCAATAATTTGTTTGATATATAAACTATAAATTGACACCCAATCTTTCAATATTTTCATAATTGATTCTATGTGATAAACTCACATGACACTATTACTTTATTACTCCAAAATTAGGTGGATGTGAAATCCTTTATCTCGTATTGGTGTTCTATTTTTATATCATTTTTGTCATTCTTTTGTTTCTATCTTTTTCTTCATCAATTTCAGTTTATCGTATTTTAGTTTATTTTTAAAATAATTAATTAGGGTTCGTTATACTCAAAGGGTACATATATAATTATTTTCTAGCCTTTAATTTAAAATTTTACTTAATTGTTGATTATTCATAACTAGAATATATACTTTTTGTAAAGCTTTTACTTGTTGATAATTGTGTTAATTAGGATTCATCATATTACAATAATTTCTAGAGAGACACGCTCATGCGCGCACACGGTGAGTGCGCCTTAATTGTATATATAAAACATTTGTTGAGACAATTACATTAAGGTGATGTAGTACAATGGTCAAATTCTAAGTCAGCTAATTAAATAATAGGTCCAGTGTTTGAGAACCAAAGCTAGTGTTTTATTAACTTGTCTTTTTTTCACAATTCATAAATATATTCTAATACTTTGTATTAAAATCAACCAAGAAATTTTTTACTATTAAAAAATAATAATTTCATAATTTTATCGTAATACAAAAAGATACTTTTAATAGCAAATGATATTTTAAAATTTTCTTGTTAAATTCACAAATTAGATTTTGCTTACATATATATAAGAATTTGTATAAAATCAAATAAGATTTTTTGAAAAGAAAATAATCTTTTCTAATAACAAATAAATTTTTAAGAAGTTTCATTCGAAAATGATAATTCACTTAAATATAAGTAACACACTTTACAAAATCAAATAATTTTTTTCTTTACAACAAATAAGATTTTCATACATTTTTTTTGTAATGAGACTTTGGTTAAAATTCAAAATAATACATGTACATAAAATCAAATTAGATTTTTTTTAGTGCAAATAAGACTTTTATTAAAATGAAATAAGACTTTATTTATTTATTTTGAATGAGACTTTATTTAAATATAAATCAAATTTTAAGAAAATCAAAATGACTTTTTCTTTATGGCGAATAGACTTTAAACAAAGTTTTTTTTAAAATAAAAGTTTATTTTTCAAGAACAATAACTTTATATATATGAACAATAACTTTTAATCACAAGAACAATAAATTTTATTCATAAAAAAATAACATTCATTCATGAGAACAATAACTCTTATTTACAAGATTAGTAACTTTTATTCATTATAAAAATAATCTTTATTCAAAAGATGAATAACTTTTATTTATTAAAACAATAACTTTTATTTATCAAAACAATAACTTTTATTCACAAGAACGATAACTTTTATTTAAAAGAATAGTAACTTTTATTCACAATAACAATAACTTTTATTTATTAAAACAGTGACAATTATTCACAAGAACAATAACTTTTATTAACAAGGAGAATAACTTTTATTCACAAGAATATTCACTTTATTTACAAGAATAATACTTTTTATTCAAAACAAGTTACACTTGGCTTTGAATCGTAGAAATATTAATTTAATCATATAATACAATAAAAGAGTAATTTTTTTATAATAAAAATGATATGTTTAGACTAAAAAAATATTTAATGGAATATTACTTAAATTCTATGATATAATAAAAAATAAATTTTTAGATTCAAGAATATTTTTGTAAAAAAATTCAAAGAACAAGTGTAACTTTGATTTATTAAAATAATTTTTGTTCATTAGAATAATAATTTTTTTTACAAAAATAATAGCTTTTATTTATTAGAACAATAACTCGTATTCACAAGAATAGTAACTTTCATTTATAAGAATAGTAACTTTAATTCATTAGAATAATAACTTATATTTAAAAGAACAATAACTTTTATCCACATAAATAATAACTTTTATTCACGAAAAGAGTGGCTTTATTTACGAGAACAATGATTTTTGTACATTAAAACAGTAATTGCTTATAAAAATAATAATTTTTATTCATTAAAACAATAACTTTTAATTAAATTCAATTAAATTCATATGCGAACTAAATTTATTATGCTTTTAAATTCAATTAAATTCATATGTGAATTAAATTTTAAAATTCACATGCTAATTAAATTCATATAATATATATATATATCATTTAAAAAATGAAAAAACAAGGAAAAACAAACAATAATCGAAAATAAAAGGGACGAAACGAAAAAAAATAAACAAAAAAACGGAAAATTGATAAAGGCAAAGAAAAAGGCGAATAAAGAGTTTGAACACTGTACCCTATATGCTTGTTTACAGCAGCACAACCACTATGCTAGCCCTTTGTTTTGTTCTTAAGTGGACATGCTTTCCTATATACAAAAGACAAAACGGAAAAAAAGAAGAAGGGCGCATTGTAAGCGCCCGCATATACAAGTTTTTGCCTAATTTCTGTTGTTTATAATAAATGTAAGTGCATGACGATTCACGAGTATGATACGGAAATATTGAGACATAATATGCGAGTTGTTCTTCAAAGTTCAAAAAAAAAATTAAAAAATCATAATTCTTCCCTCTCAAGAAAAATTATCCAAAACTCAAATAAATTACATAATGTTACGAGATAGAATCTGCAATAATAAATGCCACAACTTTCAACGCACAACCAATCATAAGAAGCTAAATAAAATCAGATAGGCAATCCCATGGTCAATCTAGTTGGAATATACACCTTTCCATAATTAGTAGCGTCAAGAATGAAACTTCTTTAAAAAAATATAGAATAAAATTTAATACATGTAATGAAAATATTTCAATTTATACAAAATTATAATGAAATACCCATAGTATGGATATTCTACTAAAATGTATGGAGGATGGAGAGAATAGATGTGAGAGAGAGAGGGGTGAGATGTGGAATTTAATTTGCGGGAGAGAGACCAAAAAAGAGAGGAGATGTGAGAGAGAAAGTTGTGAGAACGAGGAGAGAGGTGGGAGAAAAGGTTGAGTTAGAGGAAAGAGAATGTGTGCGAAAGAGACTAAAATGCTGCTGCATGGATGGAAGGCATTTTTGTTTGAAAATATGCAAAAAGGTGCAAAAGTATCTCAAACGATATTACTCATATATTATAGTTACTGTAAATGTCAATATTTTTTTATAGTTACCGCAAATGTGTGACCCCCTTATAATTACCTTTTTTGTAGATCACTCTATATAATAACAATTAAATACTAGAACTATAACAAAACTATACTAAAATACAATTTATAGTCACAAAAAATTACATGATTCGTAGGACGCTAACGTGAATTTGGACACGGTTATATTGAATGTGAGCTAGTATCAGAATAAAACGACCTTCCAAAATAATAATATATAACGAGCAATGCAATATTTACAAGATCAAAAATTGATCCTTGGGACATTTTTGTTAATTTTATGGTAATTTAGGTACTTAATTATAAATTATGTATAGTTTGAAATATTTTTATTAAATTAATTAATAGCTCGAATATCAAACCGTAACTTATTCTAATTAAAAAAATAAATTCCAAAGTTCTTCTAATGTCAACTAAATTGCGTACGGGTGCAAGATAGAAAACTACAGTGACAACTTTGTACACACAACCAAGCACATGAAGCTAAAAATCAGATGGTCAATGCGATGTTAGCACGTAGTTGAAATTTAAAGTTAACTCTTGTCATCCCAAATTCTTGTGGGTGATGATGCAACAAATATTACGATCTCTCTCTCTATCTGTAGCAATATAAGATTTTAAATGTCTTCCATCAAATACCTCTAAAGCCATCAATTTTCTTCATTTTCTCACTGCAAAAATACACAACATGACAACATTTGAAAGAGCACACCTCATATGTCTCTCTCCTTCCATTCTTTCCTTCAAAGGCAACATCCTCAGCAACAACTCAAGTAGAGGCTCTGCTGAGATGGAAAACCAGCCTATCACCACCACCTGCTTCTCTGAACTCATGGTCCCTCAACAACATCACAACCCTCTGTAGATGGACCCGCATTCGCTGCAAAGATGGGGGATCCGTCTCTGGGAACCACCTGCCCAGTGCATATCTTGCAGGTCCACTGGGCCTCTCGATTTCACCACATTGCCAAATGCCACGAGTTTGAATCTCAGCAGAAATGCTCTCAATGGGCCTGTACCAGTTGGTATCGGTAGCCTGTTGAGGTTGACTTTCTTGGATCTTAGCAGCAATCTGTTGTCGGATGCCATCCCACCAGAGATCGGTCGTTTGACAAAGCTTCGATACGTCAGTTTCTTCAACAACACTATCATTGGAGAAATCCCATATGAGATTGGCAATCTATAGCAGGTACAGTTCTTGGATTTTGGATTTATCTATATGACAACTCCTGCTGACTGGTCTACATTTCCCACCTTCCATTCACTAACTCACCCCAGTTTCTATTACAAAAATTTTACCTCAGGATTTCCAGATTTCATAACTAAATGTCTCAACCTTACTTATCTTAATCTGTCTCAAAACTCCTTGACATGCCAAATTCCTGAATCATTATTCACCAATTTGGCCAATCTTGAACACCTTAACCTCACTTCCAAACCTCTCTAAACTCTCCAAATTAAAGGAGCTTTGCCTCGGGGAACAACTTCTTCTCCGGATACTTTCTTGATTCAGTAAGCCTTGTTCCAAGCCTGCAAATTCTTGAGCTCTTCAATAATTCGTTTTAAGGAGAAATCCCGCCTGCTATAGGCCGACTTAAGAATCTCCAACGCCTGGATCTTCGAACTAATGGCTTCAACTCCTCCATCCCCCCAGAGCTCTGGTTTTGCAGCAAGCTGATCTACTTATCATTAGCCCACAGAGTTCACTTTCCGGATCACTGCCTTCAACTTTGTCACATTTGAGGAGTTTATTAGAGCTGGGAGTGTTTGGCAACAATTTGTCTGGTGACATATCACCCCATTTCATCACAAGTTGGAGCAAATTGATCACGTTGCAGATTCAAAACAATCAATTCACTGGGAGGCTTCCTCCTGAAATAGGCCTACTAACAAATCTCAGTTACTTGTTTCTTTCAACAACTGAAGCTCCATCCCACCTCAGATAGGAAACATACAAAATCTATGGATCATGGATTTCCTCAACAAACAAATTCTCAGGTGAAATACCTCCAACAATTGCGAACCTCACAAATCTCCAAACCCTAAATCTTTACTCGAACAATCCAACTGGAGCCATCCCCGCCAGCGGAGGCCTGATCTCCCTCACAGCTCTTGATATGAGCAATTCTTGAGCGAGGAGCTGCCTCCGTCCATCTCAAGCCTTGCCAATCTCAGAATCCTAAAAATGTTCTCAAACAACCTCCCAGGCAGCCTCTCGCGAGAACTGGGGAGAAACAGTTCCTGTTATGCCATTGTCAGCTTCTCCGGGGAGCTGCCGCCAGAGCTATGCAGCGGCTTTGCCCTGGAACTCTTGACAGTGAACAGCAACGGATTCTCTGGGGCACTGCCAGATTGCCTGAAGAAATGCTCGAGCTTGAATAGAGTACGTCTCGAAGATAATTAGTTTTCTAGAGATATCTCTGAACCTTTCGGACTCCATCCACTTCTCCAGTTCCTAGATGTCAGCAAGAATCAATTTTCCGGCCAAATGACTCCAAAATGGGCTCCCAGTAAACCGCTCACAAGCCTTCAAGTAGACCACAACAGAATGTCCGGATCAATCCCGCCTTAATTGGGGAATCTAGCTCACATGTTGGATATTTTAGTTTAATTGGATTAACTGAATTGACCAATATCGTCATAATGATACATCATATAAGTTTGGAGGTGCGCAGTGCACGATTATATGAATTTATTATGATCTTAGGGGCGAAGCCCCTAAGGGACGGGGTCCGGGGGCAGCACCCATGGAAGCGGGGTCCAAGGGGCAGAGCCCCTGGCTGGGGTCGAATTTGGGATCCAGTAGGACTCACCCGGCCGGGTCCAACGCGGCGTGGAGTTAAGAGAGTCTCACCCGGTCGGGTGAGACGGTGGCATGACTCCACCCGGCCGGGTACAACACGGTGTGGAGTCCAGAGAGTTTCACCCGGCCGGGTGAGACTGTGGCATGACTCCACCTGGCCGGGTCCAAAACGAAAAGTTCTCCAGAGTGTCACACCCGGCCAGGTGTGTCTCTGGCAGAGTGTCACCCGGCCGGGTGCATGGCAGTTTGGACAGTTATTCCCCTTTTTTGATCTCTTTTTATGCAGATTTCTAGTCTTTTCTCATACACACGAAAACATACTTTCTTTTAACACTATGAATTTTGTTCGATCAAATATTTGGGAGAAGCGACCAATTGATTTGATCTAAAAGTGTTAAACACGACTTTTAGAGATTCAGTTTATTGTTTTGTTCGTTTGTTGTTAATCTCCCCTACAAGTCATACTTTGACTTTACAGTAGAGGTGCTAAACAAACCTCCAACGTCAGCTGCACGCGACGGCCTAACTAGCATAGCCTCGCATATGGCGTAGAACAACATTCCATAGTCCTACATTCACCATCGTCCTGGAGAGGATTTGTAACGAGGGCGGCACTGTGCGACCAGATCTAGAAAGCCAAAAGTACTACATGACTGACGCAGCTGTGCGAGATTGAGAGAGAGAGTGTGGCCAGAGAGATAAAGAGTGCGACGTCTGGCGTCTGGCAAAGGGCTGGTGAAAGTGACGGCATCGCAACACTGACGTATGGCATGCAGCGTGCTGGTGTACGGACCTATGACGAGGATTGGCGCTGGCGTGCGACGATGACGCGACTATGGCAAGGGTCAAGATAGGCGATGACGCGACTGTGGTGGGGCGAAATTAGGGTTTTCGAATTGAGAGTGAAATCTAGTCGGTGATATAATTTGACCAAAAATCCAAAAGTAACTTCGTCCGAAAATTCTAAAATTGGCCAAATTTTATCAAAATAAAATTGATGACCAATTATTAATTTGCACCATCCAAATAGAATAGGCTAAATTTTGTCAGATTAGTTTTTTAATACTAGATAAATTGGACACGTTCTCAGTGACCCAAACTCGACTAGGGACGATGAACATCAGAATACTTGGAACAATTATTCATCATGCGTATTATTATCAACGGAATTTATTCAATATTCATCATTTTCTGAGGAGAGAGAGAGATTGGATTGACCATGTATAGTTCGTTATAATGTATTGGGCCCAATTAAATCAGAGTAAGAGGATAGAGAAAATTGAAGCCCAAAGTTAGAGCCGACAGCCGAGAAGCAACATCTACATATTTTTCGAAATACGAAATTAAACTAGAATTGTTTTATTTATTTTTATTTGTTTTTAAATTAGAGAATGGGAGCATTGAAATTTTTATTATTTTTAATTTTTTATAAATCCTATAGAAATATTATGAATAATAAATGATAGATCACATATAATTGAAGACTGATATAATTTTTTCAATTTTGTTCTTTAGTTAATAAAATAGAGTTAATTTTGTTTTTTAGTTTAAATTATTCATTAAGGTTGATTACATTTACTTTATAATTTACCCCACATCTTATCTAATAATTTAATATTTAGCAAATTAATTTTCACAAATTCGATTTCAGCGAGGTATGTAACTTTTCTTTTTAATTTTCAAACAGTTGGACTTTTTTTATTTATATTTAGAGTCATGATTTTGAGACATAATGTCTTTACCATAATAGGGTTTAATTAGTAATTTTGTATAATTTTCTATTTTAATTTAATTTTGAAATTTATAATACTTTGTGTGTAGATTTTCTTATCCTCTAAAATTTAATTTTTAGTTTAAAAAAC
>JAYDZE010568660.1:0-12070 GCA_034509125.1 Monilaria moniliformis
GGGGTGAATACATTGAAGTTTTTCCCTTCCTTGCCACATTATCCCACATCGGTGGAAGAGTGCTTAATAAGCATGGCCGGGGCTATAAAATGGGGTGAATACAGTGAAGTAACTTGCTTGTGGGTTATCGGGTTTATGGGCCATTGGCGTTGCAAAGGCCTGTGAGCCATGGGCCGTTGAAAAGGTCTATCAGTTATGGGCCTTGACATTAATATAATATTTTTGAATTCTTAATTGGTTATTTTCGGTTAACCGATTAAACGATCGGTTAATCAGTTAACCGATGACTTTAATCGGTTCGGTTTCGGTTTTAAGTTTTTAGTAAAAAAAATTCAGTTAACCGACTTAATCGGTTCGGTTATAACCGAACCGACCGATTAAGCACCCTTAACCGTGAGTGACGGTTCCGGTTCCAAAACTAGAACCATCGATTTCGATTTCAGTTGAACCGCCCATCTTTAATTGTGTATTTATATATTAAGTAAATTTATCTTTTCTCAAAATATTATCGAGCATATCCTAATTCAACGATTAATTGAACCGTTTTGTGAAGTTTACGCAGGAAAATCAGAGAGATTAATGAAGGACATGCAATTGAATGTCTAAGAAAGTATTTCAGAAAAAACATATAAGAGATTCTTCTAACCATCAACATCTCTTTGCTTAACAGACTTTTACTGTTGCAAGATTGCTGTTTCACACAAATTTTCAATTCTTTCTGGGTGCTGATTCGATCAAATGATCTTTGCCGTTACACCCAAAATCCCACCTTTCCTTCACATTTATAATGGTTCTCCGCACATTTTCCATCCAATCCCTCCAAACCCTTCTCAAGAACAGCGCCACTTCTTTAGAATTTTCGCTAGTTTCGGCGCTCAAATCCATCTCATCTTCCCCTTCATTACTTTCCCATGGCCAGCAACTGCATTGCCTCATACTAAAATCAGGGCTCAATTTCAATGTCTTCATACATAACAGCTTGATCAGCATGTACTCCAAAACCGGGATGTTTTCGTGCGCGAGATCGATTTTTGAAAGCTCCATGAAGCTGGACTATGTCTCCTTCAACATAATGCTCTCAGGGTATATAAAAAACGGCCGTTTGGGCGATGCCTATAAATTGTTTGTGAAAATGCCGCTTAGAAATTGCGTCGCCTATACGACCATGATTATGGGTTTTGCTCAGAATGAGTGCTATGGGGACGCGATTGCGCTTTTCAGGGAGATGAGACTGTTGGGAGTGTTGCCTGGAGAAGTGACGATGGCGAGTGTGCTATCATCTTATGCGCATGCTGATGGAACTAGAATGAATGCAATGCTTCTACACGGGTTGGTGGCGAAGCTTGGTCTTGATATGCGTGTTATTGTTTCGACTAATTTAGTTCTTCTTTATAGCGTTTCTTCGTCTCTTCATGATGCAAGAATGATCTTTGATAACATGGTGGATAGGAATGTGGTGTCGTGGAATGTGATGTTGAATGGGTATGTAAAAGGAGGACTGGTTGATTTGGCAAAAGACCTATTTGAAGGGATTTGGGAGAAGGACATCGTCTCTTGGGGCACGATGGTTGATGGATATCTACAAGCAGGGAGGTTGAGGGAGGCGTTGGCGCTCTATTGTGAAATGAGGCACACCAGCTTAAGACCTAATGAAGTCATGGCTGTTGACATTGTCTCTGCTTGTGGACAGGCAACTAGATTGCTCGAGGGTCGACAGTTTCATGCATTGGCAGTGAAGATGGGGATGAACTGCTATGACTTCATGCAGGCGACGTTGATTCATTTCTATGTTGCCTGTCAGCAGGTTGAACTTGCTTATTTGCAATTTGAGGAAGGAACTAAGGATCATGTAGCTTGTTGGAATGCCCTTATTGCAGGGCTAATGAGGAACGGCATGGTAAATGATGCTGCACGTTTGTTTAGTATAATGCCACAGCGAGATGTTTTTTCTTGGAGCTCTATGATTTCTGGTTATGCACAGAATGGGCAGCATAATCTGGCCGTTGAGGTTTTTCATGAAATGGTCGGTAAAGGGTTTAAGCCAAATGAAATCACGATGGTGAGTGTTTTCTCCGCCATCTCTGGCTTGAGCATATTGAAGGAGGGGAGATGGGCTCATGAGTTCATCCATTGTAACTCAATACCAATCAACGACAATTTGAGTGCAGCCATCATTGATATGTATGCCAAATGTGGGAGCATTGATTCTGCTCTAGAAGTATTTGATCAAATCCGAGACAAGGCCAGAAACGTCTGTCCTTGGAATGCAATCATATGTGGCTTGGCTATGCACGGGAAAGCAGAGGCGTCTTTGAGGATTTTCGCAGACTTGCAGAGTCAAAAGATGAAACCCAATTCAATCACATTCATCGGAGTCTTGAGCGCTTGTTGTCATGCCGGTTTGGTGGAAGCAGGGAAAAACCATTTTAGGAGCATGAGAGCCATGTATGGTTTAGAGCCTAACATTAAGCATTATGGATGTATGGTGGATCTGTTCAGCCGAGCTGGGAGGCTGAACGAAGCAGAAGTGCTTGTGCAAACCATGCCTATGGAGGCGGATGCTATCATTTGGGGCACGTTGTTAGCCGCGTGTAAAATGTACGAGAATACAGATATAGGAGAAAGAGCTGCTCGAAATCTGGCTAAGGTGGAACCATCACATGGTCCGAGTAGAGTTCTGCTGTCTAACCTGTATGCAGATACAGGCAGGTGGGAGGATGCTTTCCTGGTGCGGAGAGCAATGCAAAACGAAAACCTTGCGCGATCACCGGGTTATAGTGGTGTTGTGTAATGCCCTAGATCGTGAGTTTGTGTAACTGCATTGCTGTTTTACTGTTCAAATATGTTTTACTGTTCAAATACTACAGAGATGTAGATGTAGTTTAGTTTGGAAGGTAGCAACATGAAGAGGAGAACCGTCGAGATGGCAGCGTCCGTAGATCGGCATCAAGGGTATAAATCTCTAGATTGACAGTTATAGTGTTATTTTTGTAGCATCCCTGCTGCTGGGGATGTGCAGTTTTCCCCTAATATCCAAAAAACCGAGTAGAACCAAAATGCAACGAAATAGAAATTCAGTTAGGTTGTTAGATGTTCGGTTTTCGGTTATAAATTGAAGAAAATGTGGTGTTTCGGTTCGGTTATGGTTTTGGGTTTAAAATATCGAAAACAGAACCGAATTGGAAGAGTATATATATAATTTGATGTTCACTTGTCTCATGTTTCCAAACAATTTAGTTATTCTGTTACAACTGTGCATTAGTTACTATCAATTGAAGAAATTGCAAACCTTCCATTTCTACTACTGTACACATGTTTCTGATCTACAAAATTTCCAAAGTTAGAAAACAAAAGTTATAACTCACTTTGTACCACTAGTTCAGCTGCTGAGCCCATGGCAACAACTCCACCAGCTCCCAGCAAAGCGAGTGCAAGCTCCGCCTCGTTCCACTGCCTCAGACCCTTCGACAGTCTCCTCAACAGCTCGACGTCCAAGTGTAGTATCCAGGTAGGCGTGCATCGCACCATCAAGCTGAGGAATCCCGACACGTAAGCATGCCAAGTAGCCGGATCACAACCTAGCGAAATCTTCCCATCTAGGGCACTCGCCATGAACTCCATGTGGCATCCGAGAATCTTAGACCGCCGTTTTGAGGCTACTGATGATGTTGATGAGTCTACGCCCCATATGGAAGCTCCGGACAGCATAGCTAAATATGCCAGCGCGTAGCCTCGTAGCATTGGGAGCATTCCACCTCTATCCCCTTCTCTGTCGGATCGATGAATTGACATGAACCAAGATGGAAGTGTTTCCTTGATTAGCGACTGCACAAGCCCCAGCCCGCCAGTCAGGAACATGACAGAAGCTCCAAGCGATGCTGCTAGTTTCACCTTGGTCAAAACTGCAGCAAGAGAAGCATGCCCGCCATGGTTCTTCCCGTTTTTAGATCTTCTAGGGAGGCCCCCATAGACTATGTCTTGTACGGTTTGCATGAGCAGCGAAACTATCTCCTCCCTCAAGAACATGATGTCTCTGATCGAGCGATAAACTCTCAGATACAAGATACCCGGTGCAACAGGAGAGATCCCACCATTGAAATGCGACCCGAATCCATGACCTAGAAGAGCTCCGATCCCGCCATTACTCGAGTTGCAGCAGCTGCTGTTGAAACCAAGGATGGCACTGAAGCAGCTCCGAAGGAGCTGCACAACAGCATCGTTGCTGTGCAGGAAGACAGTTCGAGATGCAGAGAAGACAAGGAAGTCACTCCAACGCTTCGCCTTTTGTGTCCACAAAGATGCAACTATCGGCATGCATGGCCACGGGCAGCCTGCAGCAAGGGACTCCAGAGCCGGTCCGGCCAGATCCAGAAAACGTTGGGAGGCTTTATCGAGCTTGTAGGTGATGGTCAGGCTCACAAATGCTGCCAGAGGCAACGGAAGTGCAGCTGGAGAACTCCATCCTACACGAGTTTTGCCAGAATCAAAGATTGAGAACAGGAGAAATAATAGGAGGCCATGTTTATATAATCCATAGCTCAAGAAGGATACATGGAAATCATATTCTTGAAAACAAAACCTGCAGCAAGACTTGGGATATCAACACCGGTGGCAGCTAATATTTTCTTGATCTGTTCCTCAACATTGGAGAGATTAGCAGCAGGACTCGGCCAATCGGTTCCGTTCATGAAAACCGTCTTCCATACTCCTCGAGTCACTTCAGCTGAGAAGTAACTCACTATGGTGGCCAAAGTTGCAGGAAGATAATCAGCCAAATCTTTCAGCCCTGTCCAGCAAGAATGCCATACATTAAGGTCCAGCGTCGAATATTATTGGAACTGAAAATGGGGACAAAAAATAATCCTTATTTCATTATCCTGACCTGTGCAGAGTTCACGAGGGGACAATCTCCCGTGAGCGCATGCGGTTAGAGCAGCATCAGCTACGAAGGGGACAGCTTCGAGTATATCCCAAGCAGATAATTTAGGCCTCAGATAACCGTCCTCGCTTCCCGGTCCAGACGAACTGCTACTTCCGGACGTGACGATAGTCACAGACGGGTTTCCTCTGTTTATTTTTCGGAACATCATATTAAGTAGTGTGTCCACGGTGTGATGAACAGGAGTCCCGTTGACGAGGCCGGTGAGAGGAGAAGCTATGCAAGACAGGTGCTGTCTATACCAAACTTTCAGTTTGGGAAACGAGTCCACAAATATGGGTTTGGATGATGTGGAACTTGCTACCTGGGCAAGCCTCCTCCGATTTGGATCCTTGAGTAAGTTTCCGGATGATACTAGGTAAGAATTCCGTACCAGTAACAGGTATTCGGGAGTGAGCTGGGATCCTACCGGAGGTACGTCTCCTACTCCATACTCGATAGGAGGATGATTAAATCTCCACAGTTTTAAAAGAAGGGCGAATGCATTTGAAAAAACGACGTGGGCTGATATTTCTTCTCCGGTGGTCAGGGTCCATGAGATATTTGGCACACATGAACCGAAGACCTCACATATTGTCATCAACGAACCAGCAAGCTCCGGAATCTGTCAAGGAAGGTACAATCCTCTTTTACTCACTTCCTCAATCATGTCAAGGCTGAACTCGCACCTTTTTAGTTATAGTTTCCCAAAAATTTGAAAGAGAAATATGCTATTGCGGTGACATACCAAGCCGTGGATGGAGAAAATCTGAACACAGTCGACTGGTGAGATTCCAACAAGGAGAACATTGAGCAAGGGAGCACAGGCTATCAAGTGGCTTTCAATCCCAGAATAGTTTACAGGACTCGGAGGAGATAGTAATCTAGTTATAAAATAAAGAATGTGCTCCTGCGCAAGGAAGAGTTCATATGCAGTTAGAGAGAGAGAGAGAGAGAGAGAGAGAGAGAGAGAAGAGGTGAATTTCAAGAATCTATCTTTGGTAGAAAGTGAAAAGCTATAACTATCCAAGTAAAGGAACGAGAAAATCTTCGTTACCTGAATGCTCCATCCATGAATCAACGAGGCCCCACAAAGAACAGAAGCAGCAGCTATCCTTTCATCACTTGATCCTTTGGTTGCAATCTCAAACATCTTTTCGATCTCTGCAAAGCTTCCATTAAATCCATGAGCTCAAATTCAGTTACTCTACTCAGAAAAAATCATTGAATTAACTCTTTAAGGAAAGAAAATCACTCGATAGAGAGCCTTTCTGCAGCTTGTGAATAAAGAATGTATTCTTAACATTTAACTGATTTTCTTGTTGTCACCTAACAGGCATGGCAAGGTGCTGCATACCTTGACGCAGGCGTCGAGACTAAAGCACTGATCATAACGGGAGTGAGAGGCGCCCCTTTCATAAATGATGACCACCCAACTTGAGTTGGGACGTTGCGTGGTAGTTGGTTGATGCGCCCGTTTACATAACCGGGCCACAAATAGGCAGATGTGTCCAAGAGATTTCTGGTAATGCACGACTCAACGATCAAATGATGAAGGCTTCCAGCTGCAACAGAAAATGTAGGTGATCATTGTTTTCTAATGTAAAATTGCACTATATTTCTTTCATAATGATACTGAATAGTGAACAGGCATATCCATTGTTTTCTAATGTAAAATTGCACTATATTTCTTACAGCAGTTAACAGGCATATCCATTGTGCTGATGCACTCAAAGTATGAACCAACATCGATGCCAGAAACGAACATCATGGCTTTAGCAGCAGCCTGATTAGCAGAAAGTATGACTGACTGTGGTGGTGTGAGCAAGCTCTGATAATCCTGTAGATTCTGAAGACTAAATATCAAATCCATACGTCGTTTCCCAGGGACGTGATGCTTGGCTCCAAAACCATATCCGAGCTCATCCATGGCTGCGCTTTCCTCTTCCACGACAAGATCAGCAACTACAAGAGTTGTGATTGACAGTAACATGCTCAGACGAGTATCCAATCGAGGTAACGGCCCCTCAATGGGATCCCTCTCCTACAAATAAAATGCAGATTCACCTGTCCATTACCATAGCAGAGAACTAAATAACAATGGTTATGTTCGTTATGTTCTCACTCTCTGAACGAGGCGAAGAGCAGCCATCCAAAGACCGAGAAAGATCTCGTGCCAAGAGGCCGCATTAGTTGCTTGAAGACATTTAACCAAACCTGCAGAAATAAAGTCATGAATCAGAATCTTTGATGCATTTGTATGGAAACTTGAGGCCTCGAACAGAAATCTTGATACCGGTGATGATTTCTACAGCACTTGTAGCGTTCACTTGTGAGCCATCCATCGCGTCTTCCAGCAGCATGTCAAGAGGAAGCCAGAGAGCTGACCGGCTAGTTCCTAGACAGAGGCCAGCATAGTTAACGAGAGGTCTGGATTGTAAAGCGTGATGGAACTCCTTCAGTAAACTTGGCTTGTAGAGGTGATGTTTGCTACTTTGAGTATCTGATATCAACTGTACTAGAACTTCGGGTCTAATGGCTTTTGAATTTCTCAGAGATGTTGATTTTTCGACAAGAAGCTGCATTCGCTGAGTGAAGCTCTCCCAGTGTGTGCACCTGAGAGAGAGAGAGAGAGAGGTATCATTCATTGTATAGACAGAGAATCAAGAGACAAAAATGTACTTGTTATAATGCTACATGATAATTCAACTCATTATATCAATTTTGCAAGTGATACATAATCCATCAATTCTGCAAAATTATCTTTGTTCCCACAAAGAAGCATGTAGGAAAACAAGCACTTAACATGTGAAAATTTGAGGGAAAAAAATTGGAAAAGGAATTTGAGTTCTAACATGTTTTGGCCAGCCAAGTGAAGAATCCTTGAAGTCACATTGTTTTGCAAGAACTCCCCCAATAACTCAATGGCAAAGACAGTATTAACAGCTCTCAATCTCTCATTATATTCTTTCCGCTTCCCTTCGAACACGTCATGGACATCATCAACTTCCATATCTTGAGGCTTGACTGGCCATCGAGGCTCAACTTCTGTGAGCTGAAGCAGTCCTTCATCATCCAATGCTGCGTCAACCAACTGCCAAACGATATAGAAGACGAAAAGAACCAAGTGCACACTAGCTTCATTCGTTTGCAAGCCAAATACGTGTGATAAATGGAGAATTTCGTCTAATGAAAACATGGTCCTGCAGGAACAAGATTGATCAGCTAATCCAGCTAGCAACTACATCATTTGAAGTAGCTCGACTTCAGCAACACTACGAGATAGAAAATGAAATGATTCACCAATGGAAGCATCAAATACTCGTCTAAAAGTTCCACTAGAACTGTGCAAGTGAGGAACATGAAGGCTATGAACATTAAGATGCTTACTTCTCATAGTTAGGCAAATCTGTGTACTCTTTCAGAGAGAAAGCGTGCCGTTTGAGGAGTTCCAAGTATAATCTAAATGCTGCTGGACAAGAACCTCGATATGGAATCACTCTGTTCACAGGTAGAGAAATAAAGAACCTATTAAATCGAGCAAAACAAATGATTTTGTGACACACTTTTTCTCTACAGATGTCATATTTCCATGAAGCATAGCAATGCAACTTACTGAGCTTAAACTTTTTGGCAACACTATGAACTCGTTTTGTGTTCAACTATCTTGCAATAAGCAAGTCAACTTGACACGAACACGAGATAGAGAGCATAAATTGACACACTCTTCAATAGCCATTCCATACTCAAGATCATAATCATCATGGAGAACATGAGGAAGGGAAAGAGAAAGAAACTGCATCCGATTGTAAGAAATATTGACATTAATTGATCCATGCATCATCACATGACAAACAAGTTCAATGAAATAACATAATCTGCTAACTTCAAAGAAGTAATATTAAATGTAAATCAAATAAACCACACTATATTAGCTAATTCAACCGTTTGAAACATAGATAGATGCCAAAATCACCACTAATGATCAGATCAAGAATAACAAAGAAGACTTTGAAGAGAAAATATCACTATAATTGGATGCTATCAAAAATCACAAAAATCAACAACAAATCCAAACAACATGGAAAGAAAATGTGGGGACAAACAGAAAATCACCCAGCAAAAAGGTAGGGACCTTTTTGCTGGCCAGCAAAGAACAAGCAACATAGTATTTTCAAGAAGAAAAGTAGACACGGATTTCAAAGAAACCTTTCTGATAGCAACCCAAGAACAAGAAAGGGCGGCACAATCTTGAGAGTCAATGCCTTTTCCAAGAATTTCCAAGCAATGGGCACATTGTTTTCCCAACAAATGTGTGAAACTAAATGCTTGGCTAATTCGATACAAGGCAAAGTGATTCCAGCAGAGCTCAAATTTGATGAAATCTGGATTGACCATAGCAATGGGTCGCTGCCCTTTTCTTGGGCCACCGTAGTTTGCTCCAAAATAGTGTCCCATATGCTGCAGCTCATCTGGGTTGCCTCCTCCATTGCCTTCTTCCTCACAAGCTCAACATCACCTTCAGTTTCGAGAGAGAGAGGGAGAGGGAGAGGGAGGGTGAGAGGGAGAAAGGTGGTAACTTGGTGTAGTGGTGAGGCTAAGTTGTTGGCATTGGTTTGAAGAAAGAAAAAAAAGATTCCAGTGTTTCAGTTTTGATTCAGGAAGTGTGCGTGTGTGTGTCAAGTGTGTGTGTTTGTGGGATTAAAGAATGGAAGAAAATCAAGAATGGGAGAAAGTGAAAAGTGGTTGGTTTTCTAATGCGAATGTCAAACCCAGAGAAGTGGGATTCAAGTGGCTTAGGCTAAAGTTGGTAGAAAATAGAAATGGCTTTCCAACCACTTTTTTTTAGATATATACTGCATAAATTTATGGGTAGGATTATCCAATTATATATCGAAACTCATTTTATTACATCATTTCACAAACACAGTATTAAGTAATAATTTGGTATTAGCTCTGGACAAGTAATATCTTAATGTATGTGTGTGTGTGTGTTGATAATTCAAGTTATGTAAATTATATGTATTATCAAATATGATTTATGTTTTCAAAAAAAAAAAACTATGATTTATAACATCGTATCAAAGTAATGTGAAATCAAATCAAAATTTAGACACCTAAAAGAAATTGCAAATAAGGTGATTTGACCACGCTATCATTCTTTTTCAATAGTTACACCAACTTTATTCATTTTCAATCATTAGATGATAAATCAACTTTCAGTATTATTATACTGACCATTTTTTTTTACTGAAACTATTAAATAAACGTTAGATATAAGTACAAGTTATATAGTAATATTTGTAAATCTAGACTAAAAGATCACCAAAATATCAAAGTTTGGGGTTTAATATAAAAATAATTTTATTCCCTCTGTTCCAATTATATAGGTTTGTATTCATTTTTAGGTGTCTGAAATATATAAACTTGTTTTCATAAAAAATAAAGTTTTTAACTTATTTACTATTATACCTCTATTTAATTCTGTGATTAATTTTTTAGCACAGTTGATCATCAAAGTAAATATGGACATATTAGAAAGTTTGTTGTATAATTTTTTTCTCAATGATTTTTTTTAATTCTTATGAAATTCTCAATCAGCCTATATAATTAGAATGAAGGAGTATAAATTATATGTTGTTTGAGCTACTAAAAAAACACATAATTAAGTGTATTTGTATGGATATATACTCTTTTTTTTTTTCTTTTTTCTTTTTTCTTTTTTCTTTTTTCTTTTTTCTTTTTTCTTTTTTCTTTATGATACATTAAAAATTAGAGATTTTAAGGATTATGATTAACTATAACGGTTATTAAAAAATTTCCTTTTTATTTCTTCTATATATAAAAGTAAGAATATATCAGTAAGTTTCTTGATAGACAGGCATAACCTTATTGTAAGATTTTTTCTTTTCTTTTTTATATTTTTTAAAGATGATCAATAATGGTTCTCCATTTATTTTTGTGGTGATTCGAACCCCGATCTATTAATTAGAAGAGAAACGTTTTACCAACTAAGTTGCGCTTCATCATCATACTTTATTATAAGATTATGAGTTCAAATTTTATGAACGTTTTAAATCAAATTATCAAGAGTGGACCTAGTCTTCTTAAAAAACAAATTATTTCATTATTTTGTGGGAGTAAGTAACATATATTCAATTAAATAACAATATTTTAGTTTAATCAGCTACTGTGCTTCATAGGTGTACATTGCCTAACATTGCATAATATTTTTGTATGTTATGAACAAATATTAATTTTATCACATTTGTACTAACGAATCTTTTACTAAGATATCCAAGAAAAAAAATTATGCCTGCTCAATCACGTGCTGGAATTTTTTATTATCATCTCCAGTTTAGGGGTTTATGTTTGTCCAATCACATTTCTAGATATCTTCTTAGTTATGGTTTCCACTAATAAATTAACCTCATATTATTGGTGATCATAGTTGTTGAGATTAGAACTTCTCAAGAAACGACTGTAATAAAAAAAATTGTTGACGCTTTATAAATATTTCCAATATTTGAAGTATAATTAAGCACACCCATAGTTCTACTTATATATATATAATAACTAAATAAAGGTCATACAAATAATTATAAACACGGGATAGTGGTATATAAATAGTTTGAAAATTCTCTGAAGATTGAATATAAAAAAATACATTCTCCGAAGATTGAATTTAATTTTTTTGAATGAAATTTAATAATAATAACTTGTGTTCATTAATCATTATAATATTTTTTTAAACACCTCCAAAATTACCGTATTCATTTAAGCACTTGTAGAACTGACACGAATTGACTCGGGACACGGTAAGGCAGGACATGAGATTCGACACGGTTAGACATAATATGGACACAACACATTTTCTAGGGTACCACTTTTCTCTAGTACGCGAAAGTTCCATGTCATCATGTCTTTCCATTTCCATCCTATAACTACGAACCATTGGCAAAGGTCAAGATAAGAAACCAGACGTTGACAAGTTTGTCATCTTCAAACACAACGGTGATCTATAATTTAAATATAAGGATAATTGCCATTTGAATCATAACTTTTCGTTGACTTTTGGTCAATCCCATAACTTTTGAAACTGAAACATAAAATCATAACTTTTCATATTTTCTCAATTATCCCACGGATCAA
>JAYDZE010568671.1:0-12069 GCA_034509125.1 Monilaria moniliformis
TTTAGGTATTCTTAGGGTTAATTTTATTCTTGAGAGTGATAATTTGCATTTAATAATATGCTCTAGAATACGCATCACTAGCCTTTTAGTAAGTTGCTTATCACTAATGAATCATCAAACAACCTGTCCTTTTGCATTCAATATTATGCAATTTTTTATTTATTTAGATCAGATTCTTGTAATTTATATTCATTGATCCAACTTCTTGTACATAATAAGTTCTAGAGCCCAGTTTCTACTGAACAACCAAAATGATTTGAAACGGAAGAATTGTGATCAATAGACCAAATAAAGCGATCAGGATATAATAGTGAAAAATCAAAATTATATGAGATATGAAGATGAAAAGCCCAAGCTCATACGAGAAGAGATGCATACCGTAATTCATCCCATATGGAAAGAGAGCGAAGGTGGCGCTGAATATGATCTGGGACATTGTTCACATCCTTCTTGTACATTTCAGCAGAAACTTCAAGGGCATCTCTAATAGTTGTCAGGTCATTCCTAGCTGTAGCACGGTTGATGGCTGTTTTGAGCTGCATTAATACCAAACAATTAGTTTTAACTTTATACCCGACTTACAGATGCTCGTCCAAATCAAGCAATCTATTATATGAAAAAACAAAATAGTGGTAAAAATGAAAAGACACAATTTTCCCACCCAAAGGAAGTAATATATCATACTAAGGGCTTGTTTGCTGCATGTGATAAGGGTGTGATTGATACCTTTGATAGGCTTATATCTTGTTTGCCTAAAAATCAAAGCCCCGGTACCAATTTTCCAAATATGTTTGATTTAGTGCCCCACCTCATAAGTGGAATACGTGATACAGAAGATAATTATACCATATATTAATTAATGGACTAAACTACAATAATATCACCCTCCTGCCATAGTTTATATATGTTGCACATAAATTTATACATCTTAGCAAACATAATATTGATACTATAATTATATATGTCATAAAAGACATTGTAGTCACGCATATTCTTATCTGACTGTCAAGCAAAAGAGCCCTATTTATTATTTTACTAACTATTATGTACTTTAATATTCTCTCCATTCTCCACTAGCTACTATTTTATTATTATATAATAGTGAATCTAATGTACACACACTATTCAATATATATTAGAGAGTGAAGTTTTATCTACTATTGTCCATATTGGGATCAATAGAGCATAACCATCCCATGTAATTGAACAAGTATTTGCTCAGGAGGAGCTCAAATATGTTATAAGGCATTATGTAAATTCTTCTGCCACACCATTGTTACTAAGTAGGCTGTCACCTTATCCAGAGAAGAACAGCTCCAGATTCCTGTCACCCTCTTCAGAAATTTTTATCTATATTATTTTAATTATCAGCAACTTCATGTGACTTCATCTGCATTATAACTTAGACTCCTCTCATTCTGAACTAATTTAAACAAAACCACCATTGTCATTTCAAAGAAAGGAAGGAATATCCAAGATTCTTGAAATCTTGCATCCACAAAAGCTGTGGCTGATCTATAATTTCTGTGAAAGTAATTCTAAATTCTTCAACTAAAAGACCTCTTCTGCAATTAAGTTTTCACCGTTCAATACAATATCTCATATTTAATACACATTTAGCACCCTAGACTTAATCAATAACTAAATATTGCCAATGCATTCTAAATTCTGTATTTACAAGTTATGCCAATCTCTGAAGGTTGTTGCTTCATTTCTCTTTTCTGCATTTTATAAGAAGTAGAATCTTTTTAAAAAACATCGAGTAGATAATACAAAGGACCAAGTCAACATTCAAGACAATCACTCCCCATAAAACTTGAGCCCTTTTGCTTATGAAGTATTTAAGTCTTGCCGAACACATTACACTAGAAAATCTATAATATATAATTTTAAAAATTAAAAAGAAAAAAACAAACAAATACAATTAGTTTCATATATTTATATCTCACAAAACCAACAAAAGGATATTACATGTAATGTAATTTTGTCCTCTATCAAATAAAATTAAACATTCTTTTTTGTTTACCTTCATCTCCCTAAAACCCCATTACTGAAGAGTGGAAATCATGCACAAAAGATGAAGGAAAATGATGACTCAGCTAGTACAAGAAAGTCATTGAAACTGGTAATCATGATCTAGCTTCGAAGAATTATTAAGCCAACATACCAGTTCTTTCACTGCTATAAACTGCTCTTCTGTCAACTGGCAGGTCCATCCCTTTTTTGTGTGGGGGGGTAGGAGGGTTGAGGATATCAGGGTCAGAAAACAAGTCATAACACAACATGAGAGAACATTACTTAGTTTTTAAGATTGAATATACCGAATGAATGTGTTCTCTTATGCATTCAACAAATCCGCTACCACCAATTCCCTCAGCATCGGACTCAATTAAAGCTGAAAACATTTAACAAACTTGTAGTGCCATCCAGTTATGCCAACAGGGACAAAGATAAAACCAATATAGTTCCAAGAGAATAGTCACGAAATTTAGTTAAGACACGAAGGCCTACCAAGGATGGTTCCATACTCAAACGATGAAAGAGGATCATCAGTCGCCCCCAGTTTCAGAAGCCGTAGCCATAAGCCCTGTCCAAGGAACCAAAAGGGTTTAGAAATTCACGAGAATACTAGACCATATCAGAAGAAAATGTGCTGCTTTCAGGGAAGATGCTGCCAACAAAAATAAAATGATGCAAAATTAAACTTGAATAATAAATTTTAATGTGTATACTTGAAAGTATCAATGTTAAAATAATGTTTTGGCTTATCAGAATAACATATTGTAGTTCTACTGAATAGAACTATGAATTACATGTGTATATATTTGGTTTTAAGTACTTTTACATTGTTTTTGTACATCTTGAAAATTATTTTCAATACTTTACACAATAAATTTGAATTATCCTTGTATCTGGTGATTTATTAAGCAATAACTAATTATGGGAACTTCACTTGGGCAGGTAAAATCTTCTATTTCTATTCGATGATGGTTTCTACATTTATATATACATAGATATGGCTTAAAAATAAGAACAAGAATGATCATGTTCTCATATGCAGGTCATGCATCGAACAAGCATCAGCAGTAACAGCCATATTTAAGAACTCAAGTCTCAAAGGCATTACATTTGTGAATAATGTCACAAATGCAAATCAAGCCAATTATAAAAGATGCTGCATTCACACATAAGACCTAAAGAGGCCCTAACAATTAAACTAATTAACTAGGCTATCCTAAAAGCTTACTCATAAATATAAAATTTTCTTGTTGCTTATCAGAAAGAAGATCAAAGTGATAAGAGAAAATGTAACAAGGGGATAAGGAATGCAAATCAAAAGAAATAACAGAACACAATCATAAAACTAAAGGCATATATCCCAAACCTCATCAAGGAGTTCTTCTGGTATTTTAAGATCCCCCTTATTAGTTAACGAAGAAAGATCTTACATTCGTAATATAGTTAGAAATACTAAATAACTAATATCATAAAGGCTTACCCCAAAAGGGAACTCTTACTATATTATAAGACAATTAGTTCTACCAAGAAATATCCAATCAATAGATACACTAACACAAAAACCAAAATCTAGATAATTAATGAAGAGAACAGAACCAGACAGAAAAACATTGTACCTGCAGCTTCACTTTAATGTCTAGGACCATGCGTTCCCTTTCAGCCTGTGAATTTTCATCAGATTTAAGTAAATATATATGAGTGCTTAGTGAACCACATAAGCTACAAATACTCACAGCTCTCTCCCTCGGACTTAAGCTCTCAGCCTTAGAATCTTTACCAGTACGGGGTGAAGGAGAACTAGACAATGAAAAAGGACAATGTTCAGTCTCAAAGAGAAGGCAAGTAAGTCTAGTAAGAGCAAAGACTCCATTTCCTCATGTTATACCTATGTGCATATTTTCCAGGATATTCAACAGCACCACTTGCTGCTGCTAGAATCTGCTTCCTCTTTTCTTCCTGCTCTTCTGTTCTGATGTTTGCAGGAAACCTGTCATAGCAATATTTGGCACCTGATTCTGTACGAGATAAAGCAAAAGGCAGTCCTATTACACCACAACTCAAAAACCTTCTCTAAGGTGTCTACATATCGAGCAGTGTCCAGTTCAAATGATTGTTGAAATTACCAGGAATCCCCAATCCTGGGTCAGAAATTGTTACAATATCAGGCTCTGCAGAAAGCGATGGAAGGATCGATAAAGGATTTTGTCCCCTGCCGATAGCATCTTGTAACCTATCAAGAAGGTTGTTTCCATTTCCTTCTGAACCGAGACCTCTCTCCAAATAATCAAAGAAACCTTGGGATTCTAGAAACTGGCTGATCTGTTAAAGTTGCACATTTAACATCTCTCCTGAGTCACTGAACAAGCAAAAAACAGTTGCAGCAAACTGCAAATTACAGCTCAATGAAAATAGATTAAATCACTCACCATAGCATCAGGTGGCTGGTTACTCGACCTGGACCGCTTTTTCAGAAAAGCCTGGCTGTTGAAGATATGAGTTGCAGTGTTTTCCTACCAAATTATAGATCAGTTGCTATCCTAGATTACTAATCACTAAATCAACAAAGAAAATTAGGTAAACTGCGTACAATAAAATTGCGATAGCCACCTAAAATTGATCCAAAGAACTTCAGGAATATAAACCTGCAAGAACCAAAATATTATTTAATGGATGAGAAAGCCATGATAAACACAAATTTCTTTTTCCATACAACATTGGCAAAGCAGTTGGTGCATTTTTAGTGATGAACAACAAAAGATAAATTATTTGACTCATTAACCAAATAAAGCCCAGTATAATATGAATTCACCATTTACTGCACCATGTCGAGCACTAAGCCTAATAAGACATGCATGGTTGATAACAAACTCAAAGCATGGATTGTGGGTTGAGCTAATTGCAAGTCAGAAGAGCCGTCTAATAGGACTTGGAGAAGAAAAAGCACCCAAAGAGCCCAAGGTTACATGCAAACGTAATTACTCAACAACTAACATGTGAAAGTAATTACTCAATGATCAACATGCGAATGTAAAAAGTCAATAAAATGTGTCAAGTACTAGTTAACCGCAAGCAAGAAGAATTACAAAATTACATTAATTTTTCAGAAACGATGCAGTTGAGTTCTTCTTTGTTGAATCCAACCGAAGGATCTTATTTTGAACATATGTTTTTGAAAAGGATGGTGCAACTCATGCAATGACTTAAGAATTGAAATTGAATTTGTTTGTGTATGTTTCAACTATAATCAAAGTCTTGATGCATAATACCTAAAGGGTAACAAATCACTGTCTGTGAGTGTCTGAATATGATGACCAGATCAACAGTATAATTATTAATACATAAAAGTTAAAACTGGGCCGAAACATAACCTAAGATGGAGATCATGATCCTCCCCCCAAGGCCTGCTATCGCCTCTAAGGCATTGCTCAGAGAACAAACCATACTTCATCTGGTCTATGCCAACAACATTAGGATACAACAGCTTCAATATCTCATCACGCAAAGAACTATGCTCTGGCTCAGGTATGGAAGGTATTTCCTCAGTCGTGGTGATGAGGTTATGCTCAAGGTCAACCACAACTACCTGCAGAGGAATACGACAGATATTTATCCAATTTAGCAGTAAAAATTAGAATGCACCAGAGATCGGTAATTTAAGAGACAAAGAATGAATAAAAATTTTCAACTAGATAGCATAAGTTCATTGCATAAATTATAATCAAGTAAAACATGATTAGATATCATTTTCTAGGACGACAATAACAAGGCATGAATATGTATCACAAGCTTGTCTTTTTGTTAGAATATTATGACATACTTAAATGAAAGCAACAAAGGGAGCAAATATTGGAGAATTTAATCAGAAACTTTAACAGAAACTCAGTTGCAGTTTGAGATTTGAGGTAATAAATGATGTCAAAAATTAAGCACTAGGTTATAGATAGATAAAAGAAATGTGAAATGATTTCTTATTAATAGCTGGAATATGCTTTAAATTGATCACATTCCAGCAGAACACTGTAGCACTGGACTATAACCATGAAAGAAGGTTTTTAAATAGTATCATCCATCTACCAAGTCCTAGCCATTATATAAATGCTATGATTCACATCTCACAGTCATGACACACCAATCCTCTTAAATTAATACTTTCTCAAGAAAACATGAAATGAACAATTTCAGCAATGAGATAACTATATTAACTTCATGCGAGTCATGTCACATCATTTAGAATTGTATACATAGTAAAGTGACTGAAGAGGATATTATATCACTCAAAAAATTAAATTAGACTTCACAATAATCATAAACATTTCATGATTTCAAAAACAAACAACAGCAGTTATAAATGCATGGACTTGAAGTGGGTTGTTAGAAGTTACTTGAGATCACACTAAGCATAATAATTCAATTTTAAAATGAGACTAGAATTGCATAAAATAAAATAAGAAAATAATCGACTAAATTGATAATCAAAACACTCAAAACTCAAGTACTCAACCTCAAGTTTGAAAAGAAACTCATATCAAACTTGAATGATGCCATATTCAATTCTTTGTTCATACCATTAAACTAATGGCTCCACCATCACAGTCAGTCATTAATATGCATCTTAATTAATTATATATAACAAACCATTAAATAAAAAAGAATGCACAACAACCCAACCCTCCAAAATTAGCCCAAAAAAATATGAAAAACTGGAATTAAAGTTTTCCATATTTCATTATTCATGGTATAAGTTGCCGAAATAATGAGATATAACTAATAAGCCACCAATAGTTTCTAAAGCCCAAAACCCATGCTTCTGTTGTACTTTTTTTTATCTCTTTTTTACATCAGAGGAACATTTTACTTCCTCCTTTAAAACTTAAACTAGACAAGTTAACATTTTTTTACAACAAACTGACAAAGAGGAAAGATGATAAACAATTCTCCCAGTGATAACTTTATAAAAGCATCAAATGGCATCAGTACCCCCAGCGGTTGGATCAGACTAAATTGACTTCACTAAAAAATGTAGTATTTGTAAGGACATGAGGTTTTTCAGGTACATCTTGCGTTATAATTCTAACACAATGCGATAATTTAAATAACATATACAGGAAAACAAACAAAAAAAGGCAAGGAACACTAGTTGCCTACCAATCCAGAAAAGGCTAGTGAACTGATGGAAGAAATTGGCATTTAATGTAGAATATATTTGCATTTAAATTCAAGAAACCCAAGAATGAACTTACACCATCCATAACCAGTCCAGAAGTGTCAACACCTGAATGAAGACCCATCATGTATGGTGTGGGAGCATCAATATAGTCAACTCCACTGAAAAACAGTAACGGAATGTAGACATGCTTCAGAACAACAAACATAACAAGATCAGAATACCTTCATTTAATATATTTCAAGAATAGTAATCTTAAGAAGAAAGAACTACACTGTTTCAGACCAGTGCAATCATTTCTTTTTCTAAAAACCATAGTGAAAACTCACCTGCCACCGAAATGGATATATTAAATGGCATATAGCCTCTGATACAAGAGTTAAAAGAGAATATCTGCACGTTATTTGAACAGAAGAGTTAGTTAAACGAAGAACTGAAAGCACAATATAAGGATAATTTCTCCACAGAAGTTTGTGATAGCGAACAGGAAGCAATTAATGGGGAAAACTGGAATGTCAAAACAAGAATTTGAGAGAAAAAATTATAACCAATATTTCAATATCAATAATAATAAGGAAGGGGCCAAAATGCATCTTAAACCTTTATTTATAGGTTAAGAGACATTACTAACTAGGAAACTAATAAGATAAAGTAACTAAAATACTAGTGTTCCAATGCTAATTGTCTTGTCGATTGACTCAATTCTTCTTCCTAAAATATGCTCTGAGAACTTTATTATTTGATCTCCCCCACTTGAAAGAACTCGCCTCCGGAGAGTTATCCAAAAGATAATTCTCAGGCAAATCAAGAACTATAGCACACAACTTTTTCAAGCATCCAAGAATCATATGAAGATGGACGACCCTTCCAATGAACAAGGAAACACTGGAGTCCTCCATTTGTAGAACTGAACGCATCATCAACGATAGCATCAATTGTATCCTCAGACAATGAGAAAGTAGGACGAAGCATAGGTACCAAAACCAAAGTAGTTGCAGATCCATCTGTAACACTAGCGGACAAAGTGGAAGGCTCAAAAGTACCTCAGTAATGTGTCAACTCCTCAATATAGAGGAGTCCTTATGACCATGCAAAAAGCATTTAAAAGCGTTCTAGACGCATACAAACAAGCACATAGTCAAACTTCATACGACACACATCGGCAACCAATTTATAATATTCATTACTTTGTGCAATTAGCTGTCTAATATTGGCAAATCATGAATGCAAAGTGCATATGCCTCAGCAAATTCAGCAGGCTTAGACTACACAGAAAATGGCACTAAATTAAGAGAAGTTGGGGAAGATACCATGAACAATTTCAAATGGAACTTTCATGTAGACTTGTCAAGAGAGTTATTATAAGCAAACTCCGCAGTGGGTAAAACCAAATCCAAGTAAGTCCATTTCTCTCCTACAAGAAACCTAAGTAAAGAACCTATATTGCGGTCTCTTCTCAATGCATCAACAGCAACATTCTCAATACCTGATTTATGTTTAAGAATAAAGGAATAGTCTTGCAAATGTTCAGCCGATTTAACATTAGCATTGTAAACAAATGACAAATCAAATAATTTTAGTTCAACGCGATATTCGATTCGAATTTTCCATTGTCAAATTCAAAATTTTATGATTTGAATTCTAAGAAATCAATATTATTTGGGATTCGATTAGTATTTAAATACAAACACAAAATTATGATATTCAATTTCATAAATATTCAATTAAAATTGAACATATATATAATATTTATATATATTTAATTATAACTAGTGTTACCACATGCTTTGCACATGTAACACCTTTTTATATAAAAGAATAATGACATTATATAAAAGTTGAAGATTTTAACAAAGGAAAATGCAAAGAAACATAGTATACGCACATAATGGGAAATTCTCGGTGTTTAAAAAGTAGGATTTCATAACTTTTAAGACCAAGGTTTCAAATTGAAGCCCTTCTTCCACTACAAGCCACACCGTGCCACTAGGGTTGTAAGCTAATCGAATAATTCATGTTCGATTCGATATTTGAATTTTGATATTTTGTATTCGACATGTTATGATTCAAACTCAAAAACAAGTATTCAATTTGATTCAATTAGTATTCGGATACAAATATAAAATCATGATATTCGACTTGATCAATTTGAATATACCCCTACTTAGCATGTTTCTCTCCCAACTACTCTTACTCCTACTCCTACTCCTGATCACAGATAGATTTAAGGGCATCAAGAGCACTCCACAAAACAAACTCTTTTGGAACAAATAGTATCTCCAATGTGCAAAGCACAAAACTATTTCTCATATAGTTATCTCTCTTAGAATCATTTGAGTTTTTTGCTAAAAAGATTGTTATTGGATGATTATCACCTCCTATACCTATGCATGAAGCATCACAAGCAACTTTAAATAACCTTGTTCGAATTGGGATAATGTAAGAACATGGGCTTCAATCATCTTCTTTTGAGTCATAGCAAAAGCTTCTTTAGAAAACTTAAACCATTCAAACTCACCCTTAAGAAGAGCATAACAGGAGCCATAATAATACTGGTGGTGGGGTGGGGTGGAAGGAGTCATTCTAATGCATGTCATGTCACATTTCTTAAATAGTCAATAGAAAAGGAAGTACATCATGGAGGAATATCTTTATATATATCATTAAGAAATTAAATTTGAGGACCATGGAAAATAGCATATTGATAGGGATCGATTTATGCAGTCTTTAGTTATTATTATTATTTTTTTTTAATTATTCCTTAATCCTTATTAGTTATTTGTTTGAGTAAGGAGTCTTGTTATTAGTAGTCTTAAGCTGCGTTTGGTAGGGGAGTTTAGGCAAGATCTGGATAACAAATCTGAACGCAACAGAGTATTTTGACTGTTTGGTATCCAAGATACCAAAAAGTGAGCCCCCTCTCGGTTTACGCGTCTGCACTGTTTTGTCATGTTTGGCCTGATTTTTTTATCTGATGCAAAAGGGCCCGTTTATGGAACCACTCAGAACAGTAACCTTGATTAACGCACAATTCATTTTTTTGCCCTTGGCATTCTCGTCTCTCTTTCTCTCTTAGAAGTCTGAACAGCGTCTTCTCTCTCTTTCTCTCTTTCTTCTTTCACCACCACTGCCACCTTACGCCATCGCTACTACCGCCGCCTCATTGCACCACCGAGGCCCCCTATCTTCCTCCCCTCTCTCTCTCCTCGGCTTTGGTTCGAATCGGCAACTTCTTCCCGCTTCCCATCTGCCTCCCTTCGCCTCGCTTTCTCCGCCCCCCTCTGCCCCTCTATCTCATCTTCCCCCCTCTCTCTTCCCCCCCTCTCGCTCTTCTGTTTGAAGGTCTCGCCAGCTTCGGCAGCAGAGGTGAAGGGGGGTGTGGCAGTTGCAGGTGATTTTCGGTGGAGAGGATCTGGCGAAGGGTAAGGCGGCGGCGGGTGTAGGGGAAGGCGCCGATTTTCTGTATGGTGTTGGTGAGGGCAGTGGCGACCGGCGGTAGTGGTGGTGGTCGCCGTCTCTCCGGACCCGACGCCGTTTCTCCATTCTTATTTGATTGAGGCTGGCTTTTGGTTCTTAATTTAGGGGCGATTTTTGGTATGATGTTGGTGAAGGCGGCGGCGACCGGCGTGGCAACCCTCACTCCATGGCCGCCGTCTCTCCAAACCCGACGCCGTTTCTCCGTTCTTGTTCGATTGAAGCTGTGATGATTCGAATTAAAATCTGAGCCTCTGGTTGAATCTGTTCTTCCTTTTGGGTTCTTCGATTTGCGTTCTTAGTTTAGGTTCTTCGAAGCGTGTTTTTCTGGGTTTTGTTCCATTTTTTCTGGCCGGCGGCGGTGACAGCGCCGACGTCGAATTCGGGGTTATTCTCTGTTTTTTCAATTTAATTATGAATTAATTACAATTAATTTGGTTTAATTATGAATTAATTACAATTAATTTGGTTTAATTCATTTTTGGTTTATTATTAATAAGTCATTTATATGGCCAATTAATTATTGGAATACTAAATTGTGTTTAAAGTTGGTTTAATTCATTTTCATTTTCGTATTTATTAATCACTAATTAATTATTAATTAATCATTTATGAACAAATTGATTAATCAACAAAATTTATAAAAAAAAAATCGTGATTAATCATCAATTTTGCACAAATTAATCTTGTTATTAATTAACAAATTAATTAATTAGATAAATTTGTTATTAAAGCATGAGTAATTCTCAATTAATTATTATTAAAATTTAAAACAAATTGATAATTTGGCAAAGGGTAAAAGAGTCATTTTATATTTTATCTATAGTATAATCTAATCTACCAAACACTACATTTATTTTTATCTCAAATTTTATATTTCATATCAAACAATAACATTAAATCCTTATCTTGTATCAATAGTAAGTTTTTATGTTAAAGCCCATCATACCTTATCTATCTCATCATATCTCATCTAGGCTACCAAACGGAGGCTTAGGATATAAAAATTGAGGGTTCATTCTTATGAATTTGTTGAGAATGATTCCGACCTAGTTCATGGTATGTATGCACTCTGGCTCCGATTGGGACGGATCTATAAAATTCTCTCAATAATAATAATAATAAATAAAAAAACTGATTTAATAAATCCTGCATTGATAGCTTAATTGGTTAAAGGCGTGAGGAACTGAACAAAAAGCCATGAATTGCCTATTTCTTGAAGTATTTTGATTTTGAGAAAATGAACTGGGCTAATAATAAGGAATTTCGCTACCTTATGACCGTTATAGTTACAGTCATTGTTCACATTGAAAACTAACACACCTATTCATTTACTATTAACGCATTGCTCAGGCCTGTGCAACTCAACATTGCAATCTTAATTAATCATTATTTGGAGATTCTACATCATT
>JAYDZE010568682.1:0-12069 GCA_034509125.1 Monilaria moniliformis
AGATTTGGTCTTAGTTCTCATGGTAGATGTGAGTTCTCATTTGATTACGACTCTATATATATATATATATATATATACATATTATCAAATAAATTTAACTCTAATAATTGGTTACCCGTCTCAACAAAACACTAAAAATGCATATAGGAAACATTAATAATAATTTGTATAAATAATAAAAGATTAAGGATTAAATTGAAAGTATAAGTTTGGAGAAAAAAAAATACTATCTATGAAATCTCTTTAGAACTTACATATTCATAGTTCCTAGCCAAATCCGATTAAAATTTAATTTACTATACATTTTCATCCCAAACTCATACAATAATACCACTATTTACAAAGTTAAACTATCTGAACTCATTTAGAATATAAGTACTCATGTTCATCTCAACACTGATTAGATACACTTCAAATAATATTCTAGGAAAAAATAAGTAAAGTACAAAAATCTCTCTTTCTAAATTTTGTGGTGTTAAGTTATTCAACCTTTTTTCTTGTATTTTATGTTTTGAATGTATTAATTAAGTTATCGTTATGTGATAAACATACAATTTTAATTCACTTTATGAATATAAATTAAATAAAGATTCATAAAAAATAGATAATTATAATTTGGTTAAATCAAATTGGAAGCTATTTTGGTTGGAGAAATAATAATTATATATAAATATTTTTGTATGTGTTCTTAACTCGTTAGAAATTGCTATGAATTCAAAATTGGATTAAAGATTTTATTATATTTTAAAAATATATCTAATAATTTTATATGAGTTCTGCAGTTGGTGATAACCACTAAAAATTCAATGTGAGATAAAAATTTCTTTATAAAATAGAGGCGAGTATGATTAATTAATCTAGATCGGCTTATAATAAGATTAATTAGACTAATCTAAACAATTTTTTTTTCTTATTTTTGTTCTTTTTGTTTCTTCCTAGTTCTTATCCGTACCTTGGGTTGTGCAACCAATTTATGCAAACCCGTTTCAAAAAGACACCCTTGGAGCCCTTTGATCCCGAGATCGAAACCTCTTTCCGTCAAAAGGTTGCACAAAATCTCAAGATGACAAATCATCCCGGCCAATTAGTTCAACAACTCCAACATCAACTGCAGTTGGTACAATGCCAACTCAATGAACAAGAAGCTGCACGAAATCAAGCCAAATGGACACCTACCCGGAACATATTCGCACATGCACCAATACGTGAAACTACCAATTAGACTAAGAATTGAGGCAAACAATTTTGAACTCAAACCAGCCCTTATATCAATGGTCCAACAAAACCAATATGGTGGCTCAGTCACGGAGGATCCCAATGTATATCTAGCACAATTATTAGAGATAAGCAACACAATCAAGGTAAACAGAATCTCTGATGACAATATTCGCATGCGATTGTTTCCTTTTTCTTCAAGGGACAAGGCCAATCAATGGAATCAAATATTGGCACCCGATTCGGTGACAAGTTGGGAAAATTTAATGCATGATTGAGTTAATTTAAAATTTTAAAGATGAAATGGTTCTGCATAGTAGCTGAAAAAATGGATTTTTTTTTTTTGAATATGTGTCCGTCGATAAAAATAAGAAAACAAAACTGTTGAAATATGTATCAAAATAAAAAAGAAAGAAATAAAAGCTGTATTCTTTATAGAAAAATAAAAAAAATCACGCTGGCATTTCAAATTTGTCATCTCTAAAAACTTGCCCAAAAGGAAAGGAATTTCAATTTGTCATCACTCTACTATTTAATTATCTTAGAAAATAGAATTATTAACTCCATCCTCATGTCAAGCAAAACCCTAGTTCAAAACCTTGACCCGCCAATCGAAATCCCAATTCTCAAAATCCCCATTTAATATTTGTTATACCCAAATGACCCACAACTGTTTCTCCAAATTCCTCAACACTCTCAAGAAAGCCCGCAACCTTATCGGCGTCGCCGCCCTCTCCACCACCACCACCACCGCCGCCGCCGCCGCCGCCGCAGCAGCTTCCCCTAGGTTCTCAGCCATGGAAAGCGACCTTCAGACCCTCAAAACCCGAGTTTGCATCGTCGGCAGCGGCCCCGCCGCTCACACCGCCGCGATCTACGCCGCCCGCGCCGAGCTCAAGCCCATTCTTTTCGAGGGCTGGATGGCCAACGACATAGCCCCTGGCGGCCAGCTCACCACCACCACTGAGGTGGAGAATTTCCCCGGTTTTCCCGAAGGGATTGGGGGGATTGACCTGATGGACAAGTGCCGCGCGCAGTCTGTTAAATTTGGGACGCAGATTTTCACCGAGACTGTCTCGAAGGTCGACTTTTCCGTCTTTCCATTTAAGATTTTTAGTGATTCTAGGACTGTTCTGGCAGATTCTGTGATTCTAGCAACTGGTGCTGTTGCGAAGCGCCTCAATTTCCCCGGCTCCGATACCTTTTGGAACCGAGGGATTTCCGCCTGCGCCGTGTGTGACGGCGCGGCGCCTATTTTCCGCAATAAACCACTTGCGGTTATTGGTGGTGGTGATTCTGCTATGGAGGAAGCTAATTTTTTAACCAAGTATGGCTCCAAGGTCTACATTATTCATCGGAGGAATGAGTTTCGGGCTTCAAAGATAATGCAGAATAGAGCACAAACGAATCCAAAGATTGAAGTGCTCTGGAATTCGGTGGTGACTGAGGCGTATGGGGAGAGAACCTTGGGGGGATTGAAGGTTAAGAATGTGCAGAGCGGGGAGGTTTTGGATTTGGCAGTTTCTGGTTTGTTTTTCGCGATTGGGCATGAACCTGCAACCAAGTTTCTGGATGGGCAGCTGGAATTGGATGCGGACGGATATGTAATCACCAAGCCCGGCACCACATATACCAGCATTAAGGGTGTTTTTGCTTCTGGTGATGTTCAGGATAAGAAATACCGGCAAGCTATTACTGCCGCTGGCAGTGGTAAGTATTCTATAAGGAAACTGCTCTCTGTTGAATTTACTCTTTACTATCTTTTGCTTTGATTTAGATACTGGAATTTATGTCCTGCAGTTCTTTTCAGTATAAGTTGATGTGATTTTCTTATATTCTTTTCCGGTGTTTGCTGAGTTTCACATCTTGTAATTCATGAATTGCCTTGATAGCTATTGCAGAATTAAAAAAGATATCTACAATAGAATAAGTTGATGCCTTTTGGTTGATGGATTACTATTTTGGTGAAACTCATTAAAGAAGAAATTAATTCGGCTCTAGATGCAGCTGCCATGATGTTTCATCAGCATGTGCTTTAGCTGTTTTGGTATGTGCAAGTTAAGAAATGTATAGTATTAATAGTGATTGTGAAATAAAGATTAAGTTTTGCAATTGCTGTTAAGAAAGGATCAAAGTGAAGTTAAACCGTGTGATTCTCCTACTTTACATAGTATCTTGTTACAAGCCTCCTACTGTTAGTTTCTAAACATGATTATTTTGGATTCTTAAGGAAACAATAGATGATCTTGAATCTTTGGGATGGGATATAGTTCTATTTGTTGGTTATGCATGTGAAAATATGCCTTGCCAATGATGTGGAATAGCAATGAAAAGAAAAGAATAGTTTTGAGTCAATGACTTGTAGAATCCATTAGGCATCATTCTTGAGTGCATCAGGTTTTTGCAAGAAAGGTTGATAAAAAGATTTTGAGAGAATAAGGTTACCCAATCTCTATTGTTTGGTGGGGATCACAAGTCACTTGAATTCTACTAGCATGGGTTACTAATTTTTATGAGTCATCTCTCTTTATATGACTAAAAAGGGTTATACTAATTAAAAAGTAGATTATTGATGTATCCTAACTTACTCACCTAGAAAAACTGACTTGCTCTAGAAGTGTAGAGTAGGATATTAATGAGGTATATCATGTAGCTATATTCTTAATTATTATGTAAGTATGTTGTAACACTTTGTTCCTTTGATTATAAACCTATTTAACTTTGGGAAAAATACTAAATTCAGAGTTATATAATGTTGAATAGGGAAAGAATTAACATAGAAGATAGTGAAAAGATGTAGAAGCTTGACAAGACAACATTATGTAAACTATGTAGCTTTTACTTCAAGAATTAGGTATGTGTGAGTTACCAATCAGCAACATATAGGAGTATACTCTGCAGATTTTGAGAGTGGTTGCTTCCATAGTAAAGTTTTATAGATAGGGCTAAACTAGTAATGACTGCTCAACAAAAGCAGATCATATATTCCACAAGTGAGATCAGTACTCTTCTCTTGAATCATTTTATGTGTTTACTGGATATAATTTAGCTGGTATTTTATTTGGAAGATACTCGCCCAGAATCTCTATATGGAGTAATGTAACAAAGAGATTAGTTACCTTCCACTAGTGTATTAACAACTGTAATAAAAGGAAATACAAGGCTCTTTTGGTCAGCTAACATCAATATTTGAAATATTGTGTGAACCAGTCTTTTGTCACCCATTGAAGTGAAGGAGAAAGCACCTTTCTTAATAGCAGTTAAGAACAAGACCAATCTTAGAGCCTGTGTATTTCTTTCATTGCATCCTTTTGATCTTGCAAGCCATAGTACAGGGTATTTCTCATATATTCTCAAATATCCCTCTGAAGTCTAAACTTCTTTTCTTAATATTATGCTTCTTATACCCGCACTTTCCATTGCTAAGCCTGAATCTGAATCTGCATATAAAGTTATCAAGCTCTTTCTTCTAGAAATGAATAATCTGCATCAATCCAGGAAAAAAAATTGATCTTCCTCAAAAGATTGTCCTGAATGCAGAGTGATCCTTACTAAGCTCTAGATGTCCTGACCTCATTGCTTTATGATATTGGTTAGACCAAGACAGTATCTTGAAAAGCATGTCATTAAAAAATAATCTGTCATTTGGCATAAGGAAATACAATATGTTTCTTGGTCTTTGTAGGTTGCTTGTAATGTGACTTTAGTGTTATAGGCGATCTGCAAGCTAAAAATTATACGACTTTGCTAGCCTCTTTCAGAAAGTAGCCTTTAGACGCCTAGGGAATGCTAATTGGGGGGGGGGGGGGGGATTTACCCCCAGGGACAAACATTCACCATATATTCATTTGTAACTTTTCTGCACGAGTCATTAACAGTGATTAAGATTTTGCTAACTCTTATGCTATGCATCTACCCTATAAGATAACTTAATTCAGGAATTGTATTCATTGCCTTGTTTGTCGCAAAGACTATTCTAGTCTTTTTTTATTCATGATCATCTGTAGTGGCTCCTATTCTGATGAACATATGCTAGAGCTAATATTTTATCAAAGAATCTAAACTGATGTCATCAACATTATGCAGGGTGTATGGCAGCCTTAGATGCAGAACATTACCTTCAAGAGATTGGTTCTCAAGAGGGTAAGAGTGATTGAGCATTAAAGCTTATTGGAATTAGACCGAATGAATATTACAGGCATTTCATATCAAGAAAGGAAATATTTGCCATGGTGCTAGCCTTAATTTATTATCCGATATTGGTGCTGACTTATTATGGTTGAAGAACAAATATTCGTTTATGGAATTATAATTTATCATTTTCATCCCTAGCTTGATTATCACTGCTGTTCTATTACTTTTGTTAGTCTCTTCCTTATTCTGCTTGTTGGGAATTTAGGACTGTATAGGGCCGGGATATTTGCTCTGTCAACTGTTAAGCTCAATTAGAAGTCAAATATAGACACAGACCTAGACTTGCTTGATATATGTTGGATTTGTTTCATGTAGCGTTGCATAAGGACTTGAATTTGACTTCTATCACCTTTTGGGGGCAACTGAAGCTGAACTCCTTTCCTGGTGGTTCTAGCTGAACTCCGTAATCTCCTTGATTCGAACATTAGATGATAATGTTATAAATTCAGTCCTGTTACCTGATGTGCCCCATAAGCATAAATTTGTAGTGCTAGTCTCTGCACTGTCTATAGACATGGAGTTCATAGGTGCCAATGCTGCCTGCATTACTATCTGGTTCTGCTCCACATCCACACACGCCCTCCTATCTTTGATGATGGGTGTAACTGTTATCGAAAGACTAAACTGCATGTCGTTGCAATCTTTATACATCTGCTATCCTTGGTGTTTGCTTTTGATGTTCGTGGTATGATGAAGATCCCGGAATCTTGGTTTGACAGATCATGGCAGGTACTTATCCAGAATCTGAGGAACGTAAGAGGGTGGTAGTGCCTCACCCAGATTTGGTTAAACCCCTCAATTGGTTGTATATTTCTATATTTTACAACCCTTATACTAGATATGATGAGCATGCCATTGTATCCTTTAATTGAATTCATAAAGACTCAATTCAGATTTCTTTGGTATAGCTATGGAACTTTTGAATTGAACTAGCTAACATTTAGCACTTCCTATCTTGATCCGCAGTTTTGTTAATCCCTTCATACAATGTTTCTATGGCTGCTTTACTATGAACATCACAATTTGGTGGATACAAGGTAGAGTATGATAAAAAAATAAAATATACTTTGATGCGTCGAGAAGATAAGTCATATTTCACGGTTCCACCTCCCTCTTTTGTGCAATTAATAGAATTGAATAATTTTTATACTTTCTTTCAAAAAGAAAAAAGAAAACGAACAAAAAACAGTATATATAGCTACTACTGTTGTGGAATGACTATGACATTCTCGAACCTTTGTTAGTATTTGTTAGATTTAGGAGTGAACATTCGATTTTTGGTTCGGTTTTTTGTTCAAACAGAATTGAATCGAAAAATCGATTTTAAAAAAAAAAAAATTAAAACCAAACCGAACCGAATTACCCGAAAAACCGAACCTGACAAATCGAAATCCGAACTATGAAAACCAATCCGAACCAAAAAAACCGAAATTTCATAATATTATCCGAAAACCGAAAATCCAAAAATCCAAAATATGTATGTATATATATATATATATATATAAATAAATATAAATATATGTATAATATTAAATATAAATTCGGTTTTTCTATTTTTTTTTCGGTTTATAGTATATCCAAACCGAACCGAACCGAAAAACCGAAATTTGTGAAAAATCAAAACCGAACTGAAATCTGAAAAAATCGAATCAAATTTTAAATTTCGATTTGGTTCGGTTCGGATATTCAGATTTCGGGTATTTTGCTCACCCCTAGGTAGATTGCATCATATTGATTGAATGCTCCTTTATACGATGTGTGTACTGTCAAATTAAATAGGTGAACTTAACTTGGAAACTAGTGCATCAAGCTTCATATATATATATACTAATATTATAAGATAGGGATTTACGATAACACAATTCTATATTAAAAGTTAAGATTGCCTATTTATACTACGACGGAAGATATAGTATTAGCTTGTGTACGGTCGAATTTTACTAAAAGATGATTTTTAAGAGTGCAAGAGTTTGACAAATAGGAATGTAAAATACGCATAATTTATTACTAGCAAAACAAGTTCATTTAGGGACAATCAAGTTCGGAAAATTTAATGTAAAATACGGATAATTACTAGCAAAACAAGTTTATTCAGGGACAATCAACTTCAGAAAATTTTCTCCGAAAGATTTAGAAATCAAATTTCACTGTTTATTTTGCCTAAATAAAAAAGAATTACTTGTAAAGTAATGTCTATGTTACGTGTCATATTTTCACCATACATAACAACATTATAGAAGAAGCCAAATATCATTACAAGGCATAATTGTAAAAAAAAAATCATACGATCTCATAATTTTAGGAAAAATCCAAAAATCATGGGATCACCTTAAATCTCGATTTAGAGAAAAACCCCACAATATAGATATCATTATATATGTAGAATTATGTTATTATCGGCAGAAGAGAATATCATTATTCATAGACGGATGCATCATTGTTCATCATTAACCATATCATTCACTAACTCATGATTTTTTCATAAAAATCGAAATTCATAAACATTCTTCAAATCTTTTCCATAAAAATAGGAATCATTATTAGAATAAAAAGTAATATCATTATCGGTAGAAGAAAATATCATTATTCGTAGACGAATATATCATTATTCATCATTAATTATATCATTATTCATCATTAATCATATCATTATGTATCTCATGATTTTTTTCATAAAAATCAGAATCATTATCAGAATAAAAGTAATATCATTATCGGCAGAAGATGATATCATTATTCGTATACGAATGCATCATTATTCATCATTAACTATATCATTCACCCATAACTCACGATTTTTCCACAAAAATTGGAATTCATAATCAATCAAATCTTTTTTCATAAAAATCGAAATAATTATCAGAATAAAACGTAATATCATTATCGGTATAAGAAAATATCATTATTCATAGACAAATACATCATTATCCATCATCAAACATATCATTATGCGTATTCCGATTTTTTCCATAAAAATCGAAATCTGTAAAATCTTTTCCATAAAAAAAGCTTTAACTATAACCGATTTTTACATAAAATTACCCTAATAACATTCGCCTATTAAAATAATATTAATGTCTATGCTACATGTCATGATTTGCTATCATCAGATTCAAAAATTATACAGTTGAGATGTGTTTTTAGTTCTGCATTAAAAATGAATTCTCATTTGATTACGTTTATGTATATATATATATGCAACAATACAGAAAAAGGTATCGCTTTCTCAAATTAATAATTTTCAAATTATTTTTTCTTAAGAAATGTTCCAACATAAAGATCGAATTTAGAAACCAAATATGTCTTCATTTGTATTTTACATAAATAAATCTCAATTTAATATTTACAACTTGTCGCATTCGGGTGAAAACAATTCTTATATTAGAACTGAGACCAAATCTGGTCCGATGAATTCGAAATTATACGGTCGAGATTTAACAAAAAATGGAATCGGTAAAGTTATATAATCCATTCAGTATAAAGGTATTCTAGACACGGAAAAATATAGTAGAAGATATTTATATATTCTACGTGGCATGGATTCTGAATCAGTATATGATTGTTTACTAAGCATTATACATTCACCTAGTAAACAGTATATAAGTTTTATGTAATCAGTATAAGTTTGAAAATGTCCTATTCAGCAAAAAAGCGTGAGTTGTGGGCCCTTAACTGTCGTTTCCTACAAAAACTGAAGATTACAGTCCCCACATCCCCACATTCAGTTATTGTATGTTTATTTCCAAATAAAATCATGCTTAATTAATATATGTACAATATATACTGCTTCTTGGATAACAATAACAATCAACATATATAATACGCTATACTGCTTCTTGGATAATATTATACTGCTTATAGGATAGAACTATACTGTTTCTTGGTTGACACTATACTGCTTTTTGATTAACACTATACATGCTGATTGTCATTATTATACAAGAAGCAATATAGTGTTATCTCCGAAGCAGTATAGTGTTATCAACGAACCAATATAGTGTTATCCAAGAAGTAGTATAGCATATTATATATGCTCATTGTTATTGTTATCTAATAAGCAGTATAGTGTTAACTAAAAAGTAGTATAGTGTTATCCACAAAGCAATATAATGTTATCCAAGAAACAGTATAACGTATTATATATGCTGTCTATTATTGTTTTCGTATTTTTATCCAAAAAGCTATAGTGTTATCCAAGAAGCAGTAAAATGTTATTTACAAAGCAATATAGTATTATCCAATAAGCAGTATTTTCGTATTTTTCGCGATTTATTGTTATTGTTTCTGTATTTTTCGGGATTTATTGTTATTGTTTCCGTATTTTTTTCCGTGAACTAAAATACCTTTATATTTTATAAGTTATTAAAATCCGTTGTCATGTGACTTCATTTTTTCCGTTAGATACTTAAATCCTACGTTCCAGAATCAGTATCGGTTCGGATATCGAATTTAGGTCGAATTTAATTACAACGCCTCTATATATATGTACTGATTTAGGAAATATTTATAAAATGGTACGAAAAAAAGAGAATAATCACAGCCTATGAAACATGTCGGCGTTGTAGGAGGCAGCTATAAATACACCCCCAAAACCCTACTCCCCCTTCTCGTAACACTCATCAGAAAATGGTGGTCGAAAACCTCTCCGACGATGTTGCCGCGCCTCCGCTCTACGCCAAGCAGCCGCCGCAGTTCCGCGGCCGTAGGGGACGTACGCCGCGGAGATTCGCGATCCGTGGAAGAAGACGCGGTAGTGGCTCGGCACCTTCGACATGGCGGAGGAGGCGGCGCTCGCCTACGACGAGGCCGCCAGGAACCTCCGTGGCGCCAAGGCCAAGACGAACTTCGTCTACGGCGAGGTTCCTCCGCCGCCGCCGAACTTCAGCGCCTCGATCTGGAGGTCGCCGCGGTTCTTCCGCTCCAGGCGAAGGCGCTGCCGCGATCGGAGTACAAGGGTTATAAGATGGAGGAGGTCGGCACGGTGGTCATAAGCGAGCAGGAGAAGATAATTTGGAGCGAGAAGAAGCCGTTTATGTTCGACTTGAATCTCCTGGCGCCGCTTTTTTGATCCCTGCCGGCTGCGGCGGCGTAATGGTGTATTAATTTTGGAGTTTTGATTGCCGCTGTCGGCGGTGCAGTAACTCGGTAAAAAATTGGGCGGTTAAAATGTTTGACTGGGTCTTAACTCTTACGCTTTTTGTCCTGTATTGGCTGCTGACGTAATATTGCTGCTGTATGTACAGATTCAGGAAATGTGATCATCCCACGATGGATTTTTCGGATGTATTTTAGCTATGGGGATAAAGAAAATGGAGTATATTTTTGTATTATAGAATTTTAATGAACATTATTTTTCACTCTTATCAACTAAATATTATAAGTTTTAAGTTTTATCACAATAAATAAATAAAATAATATAAAGTGATCACTTTTTGTACAAAGAATCTTGTAGGATAAAATATGTTGAAGATGATTGATATATAGACAGGATAATGCTCGCTTTCCAAGGAATCTAGTGTCAAGAAATTGTGTTCGTATATTCTTTAGGTGTCATTTATTGTAAAGTGGGGCTGTTTCTTTGTCAAAATATTTAAAGTTCAGGATAAATTCGGTTTAATCTGCGAATTATTAATCTTTTTAACATACAAATATTTTAAATTATACATATTTATAATTAAATATTTGAATAATTGATTTTTTAATAAAACTATTTTGAATTATACATAAATATAGTTATATATTTGAACTATCAAAAAGTTAAACATAAATGTCACAAAATTCAAATTTCCGTCATGAAAAGAATATGTATTAGTCTGATATTATTAAAAGTAATTGTTAGTCTCATAGTATATATATGATGGTAATTTTGTAACTACGATAAGTTTAAGAAGTGATAGATACGATTAGTAAAATTAATTTGACCTGACCTGCATTTTCAATGAATTAGTCCACTCCTCTAGAATAGTTGATGTTACACGTACCATATTGTCAATTCACAGTTCACACGTCACATGTAACCTAGAGTTGTCAAGTGGGCCGGGCCGGCCCAGCCCAGCCCAGGCCCAGGCCCTGTTAGGCCCGGACGAGTTGAGGCCCAGCTAGGCCCAGGCCCATGCACTACAAAAAAAGCGGCATTTTCCGAGTAACAGTTAGCGAGCACAACGACGCTCGCAATATTCCGTGTACTTACCGAGCACCTACCGAGCAAATGCATTAACAATTCCGAGCACTTTACGAGCACCAAGGAACGGGTCGGTATTGTTCATATTAACGAGCACAAACGTACTCGGTAATTTACCGAGCACCAGAGTACTCGGAACTTACTGTGTTACCGAGCACAAACGTTGCTCGGAAAATGGGTCGAGCACCATATGTGCTCGATAACGGTGGCTCGCACAAAGTCCGAGCACTTAGTGCTCGGAAATGTTTGCGCGCCAAGGTTTCCGAGCAAAGTAGTGCTCGGTAACTTTCGCGCGCTAATGCCGAGCACCGTAATGCTCGGTATAGATCCATCGTTAAATTACCGAGCACTAGGGTGCTCGGTAAAGTTTGTGCATATCTCCGGGATACGTATCCATATATATACGATTTGATATCTCTTTACCATATATACCTCAAAACTGTGGCTATATATATGTCTAACTCGTTTTTTTTTCTCAT
>JAYDZE010568693.1:0-12068 GCA_034509125.1 Monilaria moniliformis
TTAAAGGATAGAAAAGAAAAGTGAAGGGAAGAGCAATACAGAAAGAATATTAAAAGATTCAACTAACGCATTATCTTAGTGGTAGAAATTGTTTTCTATAAGATGGGATTTGCTACTGAGCTTCCGAGCTCACTCCTCTTCTCCTTCCCCCCCTACAGGTTGAGTTGAATTATTCGAGTCTGGGTTGGGTTGAGTTACCCGCTGTTGTATCCTTGCCGAGTCGCCATAAGCCAATAAAAGATTTAGAAGTCTGTGGCATGTTGTCTGTATTAAATTATAAATTGCCATTCTTCCATTGTAAAAGTTGTATAATATTGTTTAATGTATTTTATGTGCATGTATTTCAGTAAAATAAAAGGAAAAATTTTATTCGAGAGTCCGCGATACCAACCGTGACATCACTTATTCGGTGGGGAAACCTACTGAGTAAGGGGTGTTACGAGATGAGAATATCATAAAAAAACACAAGAACATATTTCCGTAAATATTTATGAAATATGTCATTTATGGCGGCTTGGAAAGTTGATGGAGCATTGTAGAGTCCGAAAGGCATCGCCACACACTCATAATGGCCATTGTGTATTTAGAATGCCATTTTCTGGATGTCAGCCATGTTTATCATTATTTGATAAAATCCTGCTCGCAAATCCATTTGACTAAAGTATTTGGTGCTATGTAGTTCATCTAACATGTCGCCAATGGCGGGTATTGGGAATCTATCCTTTAAAGCGGCATAGTTAAGAGCCCGATTGTCCACGCATGACCGTAAAGACCATCCTTCTTTTTTACTAGCAGTGTCAATGATGAGAAGAGACTGAGCCTGTGTCGGATCAACCCTAAATCTAACATGTCTTTTATCTTCTTTTCAATTTCGTCCTTTTGGTTTCGAGCGTACCTGTATGAGGCAATATTAACTACTGCATTATCATCTTTTAGAGTGAGTCGGTGGCCGTAGGCCCTTGGTGGGAAAAGTCCCTTCGGTTATCTCATGATTTACATATTCCTTTAACAATCTTTGCATTTGCAGCGGAATTATCTCGACTCCTATTTTTGATGTTGCCAGTTTCATCTGTACTAATATTGCCATTCCATGGCTTGCCCCCTCGGCCAGGTCCGTCCATTTTTCTGCTGTTATTGCAGTTGGCAGCATGCCCTTGCAACATGTGTTTTCTTCCTTCTCGCTCAAACGCCATGGTCATGGCTTTATAATCTATCAAAACCGTTTGAGGCTCTCGAGCCAAAGGAGCCCTTAAATTACGACGAAATTACACACATTCAATCCATATAATTCGGTATACAACGCAATACCTTGAGCAGTTAGGGACGTTGCTTTAAATAGGAGGGAGCGAGACATTTTTTCACCATTAGCAACCTGCATGTATAGTAGTGGGATATGCATTACGCAGAGTTGCAACTCCTCCACTCGTCGCCGGTGAATTAAGTTTAGGTTCGAGCTATTATCGATCAAGAGATGCATCCTTTCACCTTTTAGTCCCAGATAATCCTCATGGACTTACCTCAGGTTTATCCCATTAACACGTCCAACGAGATAGCTGGTGTGGTATCACGGATCTCCTCGTCATACACTGGTGCGGTGTCGTTTTTCTCTTCATTAGTGTCTATGAGTAGTGATTGGACCAGTTTGCAAATGTGTCCCCTCGAAAAAGGTCGTCACTGTTGAAGCATAAATTCTTCCCTCTCTTAGCCTGCATTTTTTATCATGTCAAACGCCTTGCTGGTGGTGTACCCGCGGTGTTCAGCGGCCAATTCACTGAATTGGTGGCCAGGGATGTTGCGGTCGTTCGTGGTTGTGCTTTATTTGGAGCGCTCGCATGTCTCCCCTTGGATTGACTGTCTACATGTCTCACTAGCTCGGTCGCATGCTCTAGTGATTGTGGTCGGAACAACCAGACTTCTTTGGCGAGATCATCTCTTATCCTTGCCATGAGCACCCCCAACAACGCTTTATCCTTCCAATGTGGCAAGCAGTTGATGAGTCGGTCAAATTCAGAGAGGTACGACTTGAAACATCTCATTTGTTTAAGCCTTACGATAGCCTCGTCAGCCTTTTCAAGTTTCACGCGGAAGGAGTATCACAGACCACGCAGCCTACGCCAGGCTCGACTGAGGGCTCGACCCCAGCACATCGTCCCCGACTGAGAGCAGACGCCTTGGGAAGGCTCGCATGGGCAGCGTAATTTTTCATGGTCTATAAGACGCCCTACACGGAACGGATAGACCTCGTGCTCATCGCACTCGCAGACCCAACCTTGCCATGGATTCAGATCCTCTGCCGAAGGATTCCATACCTTACGTGCGAGAAATTCACTCACGAGTTGCTCATTCATTTTGGTGATGACAGGACATGTGACGAGTGTCAGGCTTTAGACGCCACCAACCAATACGAAACTCTCGTGGATTACATTGTTGCATTCGAGCCCCACCTTGCACCACTACCCGATCTCACCGATCTGCAGTTATTGGGATTCTTTCTAACCGGCCTGAAGCCACAACTACGCATGCAACTAAAGAACCCAGTATCATTAGCTACTCCGATGCCGTTCAGATGGCCAAACGCCTCGATGGGTGTTACTAGGCGCAACATGGCCAAATCATTTCCCGACAGGCACACACCGACAAACCGCGCCAATGATACATATACGAGCAACCCTGTACCCAACAGCGCTTGATCCTTGCAGCCTCCACCTCTGCCTCGATAGCTTCGACAGTCGGGTCACGTCCGCCCTTGTATTTCAATAAATGGCCCAGAAGAATACTTCAAACACGTTGCCTCTGGAACTTGTTTCAAGTGCGGCCTCCAATACAATCCCATGCATCAATGCCCACCGAAAACCTTACAGGTCATCATCAAGGATGATGAGGAGGACGACGAACTGGAAGACATCCGTACGAGCAACGATCAGATGAGTTTATCAGAAGCACCCGAGGACGGTACACTACATGCACTACAGTTATCCAAACTCTCATCGCATAACATCCACGATTATCATACAATGCAGCTCCATGGACAAATCAAATCCAGCAACGTGCGTGTTATGATCGATAGTGGAGCCAACCACTGCTTCATTGCCGAAAGCATAATCCATCGTCTCGGGCTAGCGGCCGCCAAGAAGGCAAGATTCACATTTTCGCCTTGGTGATGCGTCTCGTGTCCAAAGTGACGACCTATGTACTAATGTCCATCATATATTAGGAACTATAAAGTTTATTATATCATGCTACATTTTTCCCTTGCGCGGGGGACGTCATTCTCAGAATCTCATTGTTAGCAATGTTGGGCAAGGTCAAGCCAAATTGATGCAACATAAGAATGGAGTTCCAATCAGTAGACCATCTCATCAAACTTTAAGGGGACTTGACCCTCACAAGGAAAGAGTGCACCGCCTTCAAAATACGTACTCTAATCAACTTCGAAGATTATTTGTTGCTATGGTCAATGGACGGTAATGAGGAAACTATGGGCATCACGGATACTCTTGACCCTCACCGTCGCAACCAAATTAAGGATTTACTCGATCAATTCCCAATGGTCACCTCTCCTCAAATGGAGTTTCCACCTAGATGCGCAACCGACCACCGCATTGAACTTTAGCCAGGATCACAGCCCATATATGTCCGACCATATCGATACAACCACATACAGAAGGATTAGATGGAATGACTTGTTTTGGAAATTCTTGCATCAAGTGTAATTCAGGCTAGCAGTAGCCCCTGCTCCAGCCATGTTCTCCAAGCCCGAAAGAAGGATGGGTCGTGGCGTTTTTGTTTCGACTACCAGGAACTGAACAAGTGCACCGTACCCGACAAGTATCCAATTCCAATAATCCAAGAACTCCTTGATGAGAAACATAATTCTCGATGGTAAAACAAGCTGGATCTCCGACCGTATATCATCAAATACGCGTATGGGAGGAAGATGTTCCAAAGACCGCAGTTCACACCCACTCAAGGCATTACGAATTCTTAGATATGCCGTTCGGCCTCACAAATGCCCCAACAACCTTTCAAAGCTTAATGAACGAGATCTTCCGACCCCTGTTGTGCAAATTCGTCCTATTCTTCATCAACGAAATATTGGTTTATAGTCGCACATAGCACGACCATGCATGCCACCAACTACGTCCTCCAAATTGTGAGAAACAACGCATTAATAATCAACCCCAAAAAATGTCTATTCCAGCAGGAATAGGTCGAGTACTTGGGCCATATCGTTTCTCTCGATGGTGTGCCCATGAATCCCTCTAAGGTATCGACAATATTACGATCGCCCACCCTAACGACCGTACGGGGTGTGAGCAGGTTTCTTGGGTTCACAGGTTACTACCGTCGCTTCATTAGGACTATGGTAAAATTGCGGATCCACTAACTAACTTGCTCAAAAAGACCGAGGTAAAGACGCTCGTCTGTACATCGGAAGCCGAGACAACCTTTGTGATCGAATGCGATGCGTCAGGTCGCGTATTCGGTGACGTACGCATGCAAGGTTAGCAACCAGTGGCTTACTTCAGTAAAATAATATCCAACAGATGGCAAACCAAATCAACGTATGGAGGAGCACATGGCTCTCATGCTCGCCATTGAGCATTGGCGGCCCTACCTCTTGGGGCGCAAATTCGTGGTCAAGACAGATTAGCACAGTCTGCGCTACTTGCTCACCCAATCGCTGACAACACCGACTCAACAAAATTGGGCTGGTAAACTACTTGGCTATTAATTTGTGCTTATCTATAAAGAAGGCCCCATGAATCGTGCCACCGATGCGCTGTCTTGCCAAATGGTGGACTTATAGCTACCCGGTAACGTTACAGAAGGAATTATTGCGGCAATCACCATACTAATATAGCTCGACTGGTCAACAATGTATTGCACTCTCGACAAGGATGCTCGCTTGGCGGAAATCAAGAAAGCCATCAATCAAGGCCGACATGCTTCCAAACAATACACTCTTTCACATGACATTATGTTTTACAAACGACGTCTAATGGTACCACCCTGATACTGGATCCCTAAGTTAATAGCCTAATTCCTCGTCATGCCATGTGGGGGACATGTGGGTGCATACAAATCATTTAGGCGACTTGCCGCCAATATGTATTTGCATGGCATGGTGCGACATGTCACTCAGTTCGTCTCTACCGGTGCCATTTGCCAATGGAACAAGTATGACGTACATGCACTGACTGGACTATCGACACCACTTCCAATCCCCACCAAGATTTGGGAAGACGTAGGATTAGATTTCGTAATAGTATTTCCGCGCACGGTGGTAATCGACTGCGTTATGGTGGTAGTTGACTACCTGTCCTAATATGCCCATTTTGTGGCACCGCCGCATTTATTTTCGGCCAAACAAGTGGCCGTATCATTCGTCTGCAAAATCATACGCCTACACGACTTTCCATGATCTAAAGTCTCTTATAGGGATCCCATCTTCCTTAGCACCTTTTAGTGCAAGTAATTCCGTTCAGCAGGCACTTTGCTGTGCATGAGCTCGGCATACCACCCCGAGACGGACGATCATGTTGAATTATTGAATAGCTGCCTCGTTAATTATCTTCATTGTTTCTCCTCCGATCACCCTACTCAGTGGAGTAAGTGGTTAGGAAGGGTAGAATATTGCTACAACATAAGTTTTCAAACGGCCACCCACACTACTCGATTCAAAATTGTCTACGGCCGGCCTCTCATCGACAATCTACAGCTTCCTCCCGGGTGAGATACGTGTGGCCGCTGTGGCAACTGAACTTTGCGCCCGTTATTCCTGGCTCGCTAACTTGCGTTTTCATCTCAATCGTGCGCAACATCGCATGGTGGAATTAACCAACAAGCATCGGCGCCTTGTCGAGTTCCGGTTGTGACATTGGTCTATCTCAAGTTCGGACCATGCCTACAGAAATCATTGTTCAAAGATCATACCCGTAAGCTTGCCCCACTATTTTGGCCCTTTGAAAATTGTGGAACGGCTTGGACCTTTGGTCAATCGCTTCCAACTTCCAATAGGATCCATGATTCACCCGGTATTCCACATCTCGCTCCTTAAGTTATCCATCAGAGCCACCACGGCCGAGCCAGTGCTACCAGGGGAATTGTTGAGCGTGGACCCCCCCTTATTTTCAAGAGCATATACTTCAGCGTTGAATGCTCAATCATGACGACACCTTCATACCATAAGTCCTAGTCCAATGGGTGAGGTTGTCCCGAGACGACGCCACATGGATCGACGAGGATGACATGCGAGGCCAGTTTTCATATTTCAGCCTTGCGAACAAGGTGGTTTTGCCGAGGCAGACAATTGATATCGAGCGCCCAGCGGGGGCGGCATGTCGCACTCAAGACAACGAGGAGGCCAACAAGGTTCGGCGCTCGCGCGACATGCCGCGCGCAAGCAGTGATGTGTAATAGGTGCGCAAGGATGCCGCCCGCAAGACATAAAGATGCAAGGATCGTCGGCTGTTGGGACTCTCGACCTAACAAGATCGAATAAGCATCAAAATCTCAAGTCTATCTTTAGGGTTTATATTTTCTGTTATGTTTATCACTAGTATATCGAGTCATAGTTGAGTGTGAGTTTGTTTTGAGAGTCGATATATACCTCCTTAATGTGAGAGATGAGCTATGCGTTTTTATCATGGAGCGTAGGATTCGAATTTAAGCATTTAGTTTGAGGGGCATCGCAAGAGGAGTGTTCTTCTTTATTTTCGTAATCCAAATTTCATAATTGTGTGTCACTTGTTCTTGTTTACTTTCACGTTTCATGTGAGTGCGTTTTAATTCTGTTTTGGCGCATCCATCCCCTTTACTCTATATCAATAGTTGACAGCCTAACACATTATCATCCTAGGCAAGAACCGTCTAAAGTCACAAATCTATTTATATCTTAATTGATTAATTATGTTAATATTTATCAAGAATCATTAGCCAAGATTTTCTCCGATTTACAATTGCCCATCAATAGATATTAGGTGTGAGATTACACCAACGATCTAACCAATAACAATTAAATAATCTTCCCACAACACTATAAGTTCTGAAGATAAGATTCTTGCAACGCCAATTGTTCCTAGCTATACCACAATGGCAAACTAGGTAGACACACTAGTTGCTAGCTTTATCATAAAATGGCCAGCCGATAAATTCTACAATTTTTTTAAGTTCAGACTAATTGACATCTTAAACATATTTCTGGCCGTCTACAACAGCGTTGAGGCCATCGAATGAAAGCTCGAAGTCGTCGGCTGTATCATGGCCTGGACTTATACTATCGGTATAATTTTCTTTTATTTACTAAGCTGACAAATAAAACTTGTGCGCAATGTCAAAATTTGTCATATATTGATCACATAGTACTTATATTCTAATCCAATTTCATATCGTTATAATTCTATTAGTGTTTGTTTGAGCTTTATTAACATGTTAGACAATCTGCACAAGACTCTCTGAATAATTGTTTTATTTATTTATGATTGGTTGATCGATGGAATGCATGCATGAGGGGTTAGGATGAAGATGAAGGTTTTGACATAGGCGATATATGATGCTCCAAAAACAATGAAACTTTTTGTTTTGGAAGGAGATGTTATGCTACTTTACAAAAGTTTTGCAAGCACACTTGGAGTGAGGGTATGATAAAACGGACTATAGAGTATGAGGAAGCTACTATTTTCTCTTTACATTCTGAGCAATAGCGGATCTAGGAATTGATCATCGTGGGGTAGGTCGAGACAATGAATATGACATTTAAATATTTTTTTTACCAAAATGCATTACAATGTAAATGGCACTATCTTGCTTGTGCGTGATAGTTGGCTCCTACGAGTATCCATATTATGAAAATGACTCAAAATTCTTTCATTAGAAATAGTGTCAAACATTTCCCTCTCGTTGTATACCATCAACATGTCATTCAACCAATCATCTTCCATCTTATTTCGAAGCTCTGACTTGAAAAATTTCATCGCAAAAAACACCATTTCAACAAATATTGTTGCTACAGGTAAAAGTAAGACCAATTTAATCAATCGATAAACCTATGGAAAAATCTTATCTTTCATCAGTTCAGCCATCTTCATTGAAAAAGTTCCCATATCTTCAACACTAGAGAAACATGTATCCCATCTTGCATCACTCACAAATGTTTGAAGTTGTTGAGCTTACATCATAAGCTCCATGATTGAGAAGTCTTCTGGATAAAGGATGGCAAGACGAACAAATTTATTAACATTGAAATTAGAAAAAATGACTTGTAGGATCAAGACATGCCATATAATCAAGCAAGTCTGCACTGGACTCGGAAAAAGAATTTCTCATTTCTTGAATAATTGAGTTAACAACCTAATTGCGAAAAAAATTAAATTATGTTACGAGTCAATTTAAAAATTTCAATACATAAGAAAGAAAATTCTCAAATTACCTGGCAAAATAATTTCAACACGATAATGATGATAGTTTGTGATATTTTTGCCATCTTTCTTGATGCGACTTGATCTTAGGACAATGCCATCCATGTTAGTAACATCAATTTAATTTGCTCGACAAAAAGCTTCAACTTATTGCAAGAAATCATCCCATCCAGATTCTTGAAATGTGTACGAGTCTTCTTTCAGGCCCATTATCATATTTATGGCATTCATAATATTTTGATCTCTATATTCTAAGGCACAAGATAATGAGATCCACATCGAGTGTTACCCAATCTATACAGACAAGTTCTTTGATTTAGACCTTTACCTGAACTAATTTCGTCTTTCTCAATCCTTTCAACCATTCTATCATATTTATTTTGTCGAAGTTTATTTGCCCTTTTGCAAGAAGATCCGCATATTGTAACAATCGTGCTACGATAGATTAAAAAATCATAAACATGTCGATTTGTGTGTTGCATATTGCCACATATACCAATTGAAGTTTATGAGTAAAACAATGGATATACTATGACGATGGATTTTCTTATAAAATAAGTGCTTTCGACATTAAATTTACCTCTCATATTTGAAGTTCCATTATATGTATGACCCCTCAATCTTGACAAAGATAATCTCAACATTGAAAATACAATGTCAATCACCATTTTCAAACATATTAATGAAGTCTCTTTAATATGAATTAAAGATAAAAAAAATCTTTCTATTATCTCTCCATCCTTATTCATAAATCTAATAACATTTACTCATTCATTGAGAAATCTCGAGACTCAACAACCATTACGGAAAGCAATTGTTCTCCAAGTTCTTTCAATAGTAGAGCTGGAAGAAAAGATTGAGGCTAAAATAAACAGGTTAGAGAAAATGCTCAAAACAGTCATTGAAAAAGTAGTGAGAGCGCCCATTCCGGAGGAAGCCTATGAACCACGTGGTAAGCAAGGACATTCTTCTCTCTACTGATGAATAGAGGAAGTAGATGGAGTGGCCCAAGCTAACGTAGTTGAGAACTGGCCTAATCAAGACCCCAAACACGATCCCTATGCACCAATATACGATCGCGAGTGGCGTTACCCCCCAAACTTCCGTTGGGTTGATACAAACAATCAAAACCCAAACCAACAACCTTAGGCTCAATATCATCCAAATCATGCACACAAATATCAAAATCTAAATCCACATGAGAATATACCTTACAAACTCCCATATCAAAGGAATTTTTGGAATAAAAACAACCAACCACCACAAGTCCAACCAAAGCCTGCAAAAAACCTTGAAGATATGATGGGGGAGCTGATCCAATCACAACAATTCTAGCAGAACAATATCCAAGCTAATAACGATGTTGTCCAGATGCTGCAAGATGCCTAGAAAGAACAAAAAGAAAATCGAGATTCCCTAACCCGCCAGATGTCCTAGCTAGCAGTGGTAATGAACGAAGTGTGAGGTAATGAAGGGAGGGTTCTAGCTCAGGTGCAACAACCCCATAAAGAAAATGTGAACAAAATCACCTTGAGATCTGGAACACAGTTGGAAGGACCTGGTGGCAACAAATCAATCTATGAAAGAAGGGAGTGTTTGGGACAAAAAGACAAGTTGCCTAGGGTAGATGAGCAACAAAAACCCAAGGAGCAAGAAGAACTTTCAATTACCATTCCACCACCTTATCCAGTATGTCTCATAAAGAAGAAATCCAAAGAGGACCCCATAGGTTTCCTCTTCATCTTTGGTAAGCTAGATATAAACTTATTATTTCTCCAAGCCCTTAGAATACCACCCCTGAGCAAGTTTGCAAGAGAGTACATCTCCAAAAAATTAAGGGGTGTCGGGAAGATTGTGATCTAAGAGATTATCTCAGACGTGATCCAGAAAAAGCTTCCATCAGAATGCAAGGACCTCGATATGTTCTCTTTACCTATCATGATCGAAAATGTGATGATTGAACATGCTATGCGTGAGTTTGGTGCATCCATTAACGACATGTTGTTGTCAGTTTACAATTCACTCATCAGGGTTGAATTGGCTGAAACAAGAGTCGTGATACAATTGATTAACTAATCCTACATATGCCTTTGATATGACTTACTTGTTGCTAGGAATTAAGGGACAAAAATCAAGCTTTTAAGAGATAAAACCTACACTTAATAGGTGTTTTTTATGCAATGGATGAGAATAAGATGGGTTGGAGTACAAGGGCAAGGGAAGACTGGAAATCTACATAAAAGGGATGAAAAGAAGCAGGAAATTAAGTTTTGCATACAAACTGCCCAAGGAGTATTAAGCCGCCCAGTCTGAAGGCATTGGGAAGAACCAAGTATTTGGTGTGCAAATGCTAAGGAAGCTGGAAAATGTCTAAGAGGTGCAACAAAAGGGGGCAGAAAAGTTGATCCTCACCACTAATTGCCAATGCGAACGTTTATATCAGGTGCACTGTAGGACAAAGCAGTCCAATTCTTGGAGATTAATGAGGTGGTACCTCTCGCTGCGAATGAGGGCATAAAAGTCCAATAAGAGGAAAAAGGATAGAGGAAAAAACCTAGTTGGCAACCCATCAAAGAGTCGTACTATAAAATGAAAGAGTAGAGAGAGAAGAGGGGACACCAACCACTTACACACTTACGAAAACAACCTGCACATTTTCACACTCCTACACACACAACTTCACTCTCCCTCTCATATCTCCTACCATACCATTTCCATCCACAAGCTGTGAAGAACCAAGAAGAATATATGGGATAGACGAATTAAGGAAAAATCGTGAGTGTGACGGGGATTCGCTCATCCCATTGTTCTATTTTCATCTTAAACATTCTTATCTTACTTGTTGTTTTCGGTTTCAGATTTTCATTTTGTGTATCACATTTTTTAGAAATGCTTTAGTTGAATGTTTAATTTGTGGATGATTTCTAGAGTAATATGTGTTAAATTACTTTTAATTTGCAACATGTTAGTTGTCTTAAGATAGGTTAGATCTTGATTTAGGATATCTACATTTCAATTTCATGTTTGATTTTAGTTTTTGAGGTTTTCAATAGTTAATTTGTTTGGAGTTTTAGCTACTTGTTTGCTCTCAAACTTTCATTTTCCCGTAAGTTCTGTTTTCTGTAGACAGTAGGACTTAGATAAATTTCTGTTTCATAAACATTCTGCCCAGTTTGATATATCACATTTAGAGATTTTAATTTTTTAATTTTTCTGCATGTTTTATATCAATGGAGTCCGATGAATCCAGTAGTTCCTAAGTTGTTAAGTTGTTTTAAGAACTCCCAACATTTTATTTGATTTATTCTAGAGTTGTTTGCATATTTGGAATAAAAGCAGGAGATAGTGAGTGGTACCTTCTGACATGTGCAATGCTTTATCAGGGCAGCCTGAACATTTCCTGAAATGGAAAAAAACCTCATTTAATGCATTTTGTTAGGTTGGTTGACTTTGCTTGATTCCTTTTAGCTTGTGTGAAGATGGTGTGTTTTTTTTTTTTTTTTTTTCAAAGCACCCTATGGGTGAGGGGTTAGGCGGACCCCCAACTTGTATATATCAATAACAAATATCCAACGTTTCGTACACAGAACAAGCCCAAAAGTGACTTGTTCCCAAACACGAAACATGCGATACAAGGTGTCGAGCCCA
>JAYDZE010568704.1:0-12067 GCA_034509125.1 Monilaria moniliformis
GAGTGAACTTTGGTTTGAAGGGGGCTCCAAATGAGAAGTTAGAACTGATGATGGTGAAATGGAATTCACCTGCAACAGTTCATAACAATAAAAGCATAAACACATAAACACACACAAACACACACACACACATTCAACATTTCATCATCATGTATGGAAACTTAACTAACCATTGAAGAAGGAGGTGGCTGAAAATGGTGTGATCTCTGAGGCAAAACCGCGGCAGCTGGGGGCTCATAGGGTAGATCAAATGCAAAGGGATGATGATGATGGTGATGAAAATGATGATTGTAGTCACCACCCCAAAACATAGGCCTTGAACCAATCTCCCCATTTGAATGCTTTGAAACAGAACAACCATCTTGAAGAATCTCAATGTTGGGGGCAGATTTGGAGTGCCTAAACAATGCATTTGGTGATGAAAGATTTGATGAAGATGATGGGGGTGGTGGTGAGTTGTGAAATGGGGCAAGATTTGGCCTACTAAATTTCTCAACACCCAAAAATGAAGTAGCACCACCACCAACAACACCATCACTAGGTGAAGAAGCAATCACATTCTTTTGCTCTTCTTCAATTCTAATCTTTTCAAGCTGAGCCACACCTAATCCTCTCTGAGGCACTTTTTTGGGCTTAATCTTTTTAGACCTACAATTACTCCCACCACCACCGCCGCCGCCGCCTCCGCTGCGGCCGCCTCCATTGCCGCCGCCACTGCTGCCACTATAGCTGCACCCAAAAACATATTCCTCTTGAGCCATCCTCCCTCCCTTGTATCCATGAAAATCAAGAAAAAAACTTGGGATTTAAAGGACAAGTGATGATCATAAATGGCAAGTCATCCTCCATATCCTCTATCAAATTCTTGAGATACCCAAAATCTGGAAAACACAAAATCTGAGGGGTTTGAGAAATAATAACCCCAAATGGAAAATCTGTAAGAATTTAAACAACCCAGATTTCCATCGTTTAGATTACACAAAATCTCCACACTCATGAGGTCAAGATTGCACAACTTTTCTCATTTTCATTAATATAGAAACACACCCCTCTCATAATTCAAAATAATTCAAACAAAGACTGCAACTTTATTATTTTTCATTTTATATCTTGACACACAACTGAGAAATAAATGGGAGAGAGTGAGATTTTTGCTCAAAGGTGTCCGAGCGACACACAGATCAGATCACTTATATTACGTAACCGAAACATAAGGAAACTAAAATGCAACTTTTACCTTAAAAACTATTTTTTTTTTCTTACCCAAAATTCAAACTTTATAATGCAAATCTAAGGCATGCTATAGGAATGCTTTGCCTCGCTATCTCAATCTAATTTATCGCCCAAATCCTCGCTCCACTCCACTTTCCCACCCTGACCGGATCTCTCTCTCTCTCTCTTTAAATTTATTTAAAATATTTTTTAACTTTCGTCAGTTTATTTATAGGAGTTTTGATTTCTGTGACGAGTAAAAATGGGATTTCCAAAAGGAGAAAAATGTCTGTGGAGTAAGGCAAGGTTCGATTGTGCATGTCTGTAGCTTTTAAGGATATAATTTCTGCCCGCATTTGAGGTCCCCTCACCGTGAATATGCATCTATGATCATGCGGACCATATTTACGCTAATCCAATTTAGTAGATTTGGAGAGAGCTACTATAATCTATTGTCCGGTTAATGCTATGTTTTCACCTGAATTTTGGATCGGGTTGCTAAAATGTATTTGATCTTAAAATGATCGGACATTTTAAAAAACGAGTTTGACAGACACAGTTCTACATTTATATTTCATCATATTTTTGTGAAATGAAATTTAAATGGTTAATTACTATGTGTCAACGTATTTACAATGTGTAAAATATCACGTATTTTGATTAACGTGATATATTGTGGTAAGAAATAATAAATTTGTCTCTATAAACTAAATAGTAAGTAAGAGCATTCACAACACAGATTCAAATTTTCAATCAGAACTCTAAAATTCACTTGTCACATCAACATCCATAACTTTCAACCATAACACCAACAATCGAATCACAAAATTTCAACCACAATTCTACTTTTTTAATTCATCTTTTTTATTAATCTCTAATTTTATATATTTATTTAAATTGTGCTATTTCTAATATTAAAATATATATATATAAAAAATATTCTAATATTGCATAATTAAAATTTCAAAAATTACATAGTTTAAATACCGAAATTTACGTAATTAAAAATTAAAAAATTACATAATAAAAAACAAAAAACTACATAAGTTATAGTTTGCATGCAAGTTGTTGGACTAAGGCTTCATGCTATTGTTGTTTGATATCGGACATCATCGATGTGTCTATGGACAACGCTTTCAAATACGTATTGTACATATTTGCTTCACTCATCGAATCCAGTTTTTCGGACAAGTCGAGAAACTTCTCCTCGACTGCGGTTCCACTGCATTTCTGTTGCCAGAGCACTCCCATCTGCCTTCCTCTTTGCCGCTTTCTGACCCATCAGACAACTTTCACTAGGCACCGGCTCTATGTGCAAAGTCTCCTGCTTCAGCTTCCCCGCTCGTTGAAGTACCGCTGGAAAACTTCGGGTGTCTTTGAACAATTGTCCACATCTCCTCGTACTTGAATTGTTTTCTTTCATCGTAAAGGCTTCGAGAGCTTCTTCTAGAAGATCATCCCAACTTGCACCACTCGGCCATACCCTCTGCATATTGGTGATGTAATCGGGGGGCGAATTTGGAGACGTCTTTCTGCACCCGCACCCCAGTGGTTGCGAAGATGACCATAATCCTGCTCGAGTGTCTATTCTGGTTTCATGTCGTTATATTTTTCTGCTATATATTTCTAGAAAACTCAAACCATTTGCCGGTTGCTGATCGGCGGGTCTTCAGAGACGTCGACATAGATGTGTGCCAATACATTTGTCTCCTCCAACGAATACTTCTTGCTGCCTTTGGCCAAAGTATATGCTTCCACCTCCTTGACGTTGTCGTTGCCGACGTAGATCCCCAAGAGACCAAGTAGATTTTCATTTGAGCCCGTGAGCGGAATTGATTAGGAATTGTCCTCAAAATTCCAAGAGCCCGGATTGTTTGGATCAAACAATATGAGTTGTTGTTGTCAATTTGGGTCAAAATTGAGATTGCAAGAGTTGGAATTGAGATTATTTGGATCTATTGGCTTTGAAATTAAAAGAGAATAAATTTCTTGAGATGAATTGGAAGAATATGAAGAAGAAGAATGATTTTGGAATGAAAAAAGTGTGAGCAGATGTGGTGTTTATAGAAGGGAAGAAGGAATAATTAAAAAATTAAAAAACAATTGTTGCATACGACGAATTTTTTCTAAACAAATAATTTCCACCAACGATCTTCTCAATAGAAGGAAAAAAAGAACATAATTAAAACGCGAAATTCGAATTTAAAAAAAATAATTAAAATCCTAAACCACGCGCGTAGAAGCCGTTACAGAAGACGCGCCCTTCTCATTGGAGGAGAGAGCGTGAGGGACAGAACATGCACGTGTTGGCGTTCGCCGCACCCCTACCCCCTTTGCCACCCAGCCGCAAACGCAATACCCCGCCGCAAGCCGCTTTTTCGGCTCCGTCGCAGGTGCTCTAGCACATGAAATAACTTGCGAGGAAAGTTTTGTAAAGTTACCTTGTCTGTGGGTTTTTAGATGATTCTAAGTTCTAACATGCATAATGACAAACACAATCAAAATAATCCTGCTTCTACATATGGGTAATGAGGTCAAATAAATTATATAAGTACATTAAATAAGACAAAGAAAATTTGATTAAATTGGGCTACTTCTATATTAGCAATTCGAAAAGATAAATTGTTCAGCAACAAAACAAAATAAATATTCACCTAATATAGGCGCCATCAGTTTACGGTGGTCCAGTAAATGTGGATTGCAGCTCAATTTGGGCATGCAATATATTTATATCTATGAGTCATTTTAATGGTTTCTATATATATCCAAAATGCATAACGTGGTCCATTTTATTAATTTCGTGCAATATTGCTGAATAAAATAAAATCTACCTTTGTAAAATCCAATATTTATTTATTTATTTTCATTTCAAAAAAAGAATATGTATCGTAAACATTACGTACAGCTGTCGCTAATGCTCAATGAATTTTATATTTTCTGTGAGCTAATTGTCAACTGCTACATTACCATTATTGCTCCAAAATGATATGTCTGTTAGAAATTTTACATGAAAATAAGTTTGCAAAGTAATAAGAACCATTGATCTTAATTGAAAGAATATTTTAAAAATATATATTAAAAAAATCGCAGGCAGCCGAATCTGATGTGTAGTAATGGTGTGACAAATAGAATTTCTCTATTAAATTCTCAAATCTTTGGAAATATTGCATGGACCACACCAAATCGAATTTGTTCGAAATAACATTATAAGAGCCGAAAATGGAAAGGTTTGATCCAACTAACGCAGACAAAACCGAAAGGCAATACGAAAAATTGAAAGAGGGAGTGAGAAAAGATTAATTCACATGAAAAAAAAATGAAAAAAAAAATCAAATCTTTCAAATGTTATGGCAATGGATTTGGCTTTCAAGATTAGGTCCACTTTTGCCCTAACAAACCCCTCCCACAAACCCACAGCTTTTGTCTTGAAGAGGAGCACCACCGCAAGGACGGTGGAGCCACCGTGATGCCATCCATTTTTTATTCACCTTTACTATTTAGCATGATGAGATTTTGTTGGAATGCAAAAATATTAATTGGAGAAAGAAACCCACCTACCTATATGAATGTGTTCAATTGCTCAATGTTACATTCACTACTATTATTTATGTGTAAACTAAATATATACGTACAAGAATATATATATATATATAGAAACTAACATGGATAATACTAATTTGGAAATGTGCTTTTGGTAATTTTGCTGTTGTAATTACGCTTTGTTACGCTTACAAAAATGATTTTTCATTTACAAAAATGGGTTTCAAAGATTGCAGTAGTAACGCAACCTTTTTTTTTTATTTTGCAATTACAATATCCCCCAATTTTTTATATTGAGTGGCATCTGACATGTCTGAGTAACCATATATGTTTCAATGTCCATAAAAATATTTTTAAGCATAAATTGAAAGACTATGCTGTAATTAAAATATTTTAACAGTCATTTCGTAATTACATATTTTTGTCAAATGTTGTGTTTTGATATGGAATTAACCATATTATTTATGTGTACAATACTACTTATTTATATTTCAAATTATATGGTATACAAATTTTAATCGAAATGGTCCCGTAGCTCAGTTGGTTAGAGCGTTGGTCTTATGAGCCGAAGGTCGCGGGTTCGAGCCCCGCCGGGACCATCATTTATTCTATTTAATTCATCTCATTTTTCGCCAAATTATGATCCTCAGTTCCTTTTTCTTTTTTTGTGGAAGGTAACCCTTATTTAAATCGAAAGAAAGTCATTTCGCTTAATTATAAAGTTATGATGAGTTGGAAATGTATGAATATTGATGGTTCTTACAAAATCTTGTGTTTGAATATTTGATGCTATTGCCAGTTTGATCAAATATCACACTCCCACCACCTTCTCTTCTGTTGGTTTGTCAATTGCACATTCCACACTCCTTTCTTTACACCAATCTTCCTTCCTCTCTCTCTCTGTCTCTCTCTCTGTCTCTTTCTCTTTCTCTCTCTCTCTCTCTCTCTGTCTCTCTCTCATGAAGATTGGAGGTGGTCATGCATTATTGTCGTCTATAGCCTCATCAGGTAAGCAACTTTTCCCCATTTTCTTGTGAATTAGTATGCAAATTTAAATCGTGGCTGTATATTGCATGTATGATGAAGTGGTAATGGACCCTTTTGTCACTGATTCTTGCATAGTTATGTTGCTGATCTCATTTGGTCAGAGGCCGAAATAAAGGCTTTCAATAGCTATTCCAATTTGGTCTCTCTCAAATGATCAAATCTTTTGTTTCTCTACATGCATTTTAAGTTTTCACGCCTTGTTTACAATTTTACTCAAATTGTTGCATTTATGTGGGAACTGAAAATGGGCGTTGATTGGTTTCTGGGGCTTAATTATCTAGATACCAATATTTGATAGTAATTAAACTTCCCATTATATAACATTCATTCACATCACTTTATTTTGATTGAATCCACAAAACAACAGAGATGGGCTCAGGTGATTGTTTCAAGAACATATTTAGCCTAAAGAGATCAAAGGTATAAAACTACCAATAAATTCAACTAAATCTTTGAACACAAATCTTAGGTATTAATCCTGCAAAATCTGGTGCAGAAGTCAAATGGGAGGAGAAGCAAGCATTCCATCAAGGAACGCAGCATTCTCGCTAACGGCGACTTCCGGCAGCTAACGCAAGACTCTGCAGCTACAAGAATCCAGACCGCTTTTCGAGCATATAAGGTTAGATTTGTAATCTTGATCACCAAGTTGCGCATTTTCACAGCACGTATCGTTGAATCTGGTTTTGTGCAGGCGAGGAAGGCACTGCGTGGCCTAAAAGGCATTGATAGATTCCGAGGAGTTGTAGAAGGCCATTTTTCTGTGAGGAATCAAGCCATGTCTGCTCTGAATCACATCCATTTCTGGAGCAGGATTCAGGCCGAGATCCGAGCTCGATGGCTTGGCATGGTGGTCGAGAGCCGGGCACATCAGAAAAAGCTCAATAACCAGCTCAAACTCGACGCTAAGCTCCATGAACTAGAGGTATCTAACGAGTTTAAATTGATTCCTATTTTCTGCACAGGCTTGGTCTTAATATTGATATTGTATGTGAAATTGTGAGAGAGATTAGATTGTTAGCTACTTTCATTCGGCTAATTACAGGTGGAATGGAGCAGCAGCCCAGAAACCATGGACGATATTCTCAACAGAATACAACAGAAAGAGGCAGCAGCAGCTAAACGTGAACGAACGATGGCTTATGCTTTCTCTCACCAGGCATGTGGATAGAAATTTTCTGACTCAAGTCTTTGCTGTTTGTTCATAGTCTTTTTTCTTTTTTTTCTTTGGCAGTGGAGGGCGAATACGAATCAGTATTTTGGGCAGTCTTACTATGATCTCAGCAAAGAGAACTGGGGCTGGAGCTGGAAGGAGCGATGGGTGGCTGTCCGGCCATGGGAGAAGCCGTGCCAGACGAGCCTCGCCCCTATCAAGAAAGTCGAGACTAAACAAAAGAAGGGTGACATCACAGATCCAGCCACCGCGAAACCTACAGCAGTTCCTGTTAAGCCGGCCCTGCCTAATGGGAAAGTGTCGCTTCATGCAGAAAAGTCGTCCAAAGTCTCCCAAGAGGACGCATGAATAGCAACCGCGAGTAGCTCAATGGAATATCATACTTCATAAGCTAATAAAACGACGAAATATCTTCATCGTTACATGGTTTGCCATATAATGATTCTAGAGGGATTTTGCGCAACTTTTGATCTTGAGTGTAAAATTTGAATCTATTGCAATATGATGTTTGGATTTTTAGTAATTTGTTGCTATGTTTGTGGCCTAAAGGTATCTTATTAAAGATTTAAGTATACATGTATGCTTTGTATCTATTCTCCAGAAAGATCACAATCTCTACTTATATTTCTTAACATCTGAAAACGAAAGTTTAAATAATCAAATCATTTTCTCACTATCTTACAATAATAGAGAAGAAGCTGACATTCCCTCTTCCAACTGGTACTATTACAATAAACAAAACCTACTATCAATCAATTTATTTATTTTTAATTATCTCTTTATCTTTTCAAATGGATAATAGTTTGCAAATTACCGAACTTTGGCTAAATTCTGGTTTCTGCACACCACAAAAAGATTTTGATTCTGCTACTGAGAACAGTTTAACCCCCAAACCAGGGTGTCCCATGTACACATAATTATGCCACATTATAAGCACCTCAATTCTAATATAGGGGCAAACCATCTCGATCGTTAAATCAGAATCAATCAAAAGTATAGTAATTTACAGACAGAATCTTTATATGCTGTGCAAAACCACAATTTCGCCAATAGGCCCTATTTAAATTATGGTAGTCATAGTATTGATGTGGTAAAAAGATAGAATTATGAGAAATGTTGGGGGTGCTATTTACAGTGTCGTTGAAGTGTAGTAATCAATAATCAGCCATAAATAAGCAGCAACAACAGTCAAGCAGTTGTCAACATCTTGGATAGAAAGCCAATTAAATGTTTTGCTTCTGTATTTCCTTTTATTGCATCTGTGCCTAATGTCGAAGAATATTTTCCAGCTAGACTTAGGAATTGTTAAGAAGCAGAGGCATTTGTAGGAGGGTGGTGTGGTGGGGGACCAGCAATAAAATTATGATGCCTGTAAGTGCCCAATTTTTGGTAGATCCAAAGGCTGTTTCTCCTTTCCATAGTTCGAGTTATTTCCTTTTCACCATCCTCTCTTCTCTATACTGTATCAGAATCTCGGGTCTCACTTCACCAGTACACGTCATGTGTATAGTGCTTGCTGCACTCCTCTGGACCGAAAGGGATCCAAGAAAGCCCACCCCATTTTACCTAGTCACAGAGTAATTATCTCGTCCCTACCTCCCCTTCCCCATCCCTAGGGTTCCAACTCCTTACAATGCAGCCCAGACCCGAGGTCTGGTGGAGATGTAGACAAGGTACTAATAAGTGACCTTTCTAAACAAAGAGAACACCACACGAGTATAAACCACATGCAAAAACGACCGGCCCTAGGAAACATTATTAAACATCTAAACACAGTTGAATCTCTTAACAGAAAGCATAAGATATTCAAGTGGGATGAAACAAGGTCGAGTCACTCGAATAAGCATACGATCAAACACAAAGCAACAAAGCAAAGGGAAAACAATGTAGTGAGCTCAAGAGGCTCATTCAGGCATGGTACATGAAAACAACATTATAATTAAGCAACTAAACATAGACTAGTAGCGAACCAGAAACGAGAAACCTGAGTTCTTCGCCTCCCGGCCGCGGCCAACGAGCAAGACCCACTCAAACTCCCTCCATGATCACCTCCTGAACTGCACCTAGCTTGATCAATGCCATTTAATTTCACTAAATTAAATGTTTAGTCACGAGAAAAATCAGTGAAAGTGAACTCACTTGATCGAAACTTAATGACTTTTCCAAGACATGGAAGGGGTTTTGGTGAGTGTGAGCTCAATGGCGGGAAATGGAATCGGAGGAAGCGGACGACGGCTTGTCGGAGTAGCCGTCGTGCTCCTCTTCGTCACCTTGAATTCGTGCGGGGATGTGGAAGCCAGGGAATCCGCCGTATCCGGAGCCGAAGCCAATGCCGGAGAATGAGGATGGATAGAAAGGCGAAGATCCCGGCTGCTGGTGGTGGTGATGACTGTGATCGACGGCAGCGGAGGCGGAGGCCGGCGGCGCGTCGATCCAAGCACGAACTGAAGGTGTGTTACTGGACTGAAGGGGTCCCCTCTGTGAAACCATCATCTGGTTGTGGCCGAGCAGCTGCTGCGGCGGCGGCGGCGGGTTGAAGAAGTATCCAGCGGGGGCGACGTCGGCGAACCGCTGGAGGCGGCTGAGCTCAGCGGCCTGCTGTTGGTGGTCGATCCAGCCGCCGTCGAACCCCAACGGCGTGCCGCTCAGCAGGACCTGGCCGTGGACGCGAGGCGGCGCCGCCGCCTGGGCGTGGTGCAAGATGGGATCTTGCAATGACTGCAGCGAGAGACGCAAGTCTTGGCTGTGGCTGCTGGTTCTTGAGATTAAATCGGAGGAGGTGAAGCTGTGGAACTGCATAGCGGAGGAGCTGGCCTCGCCGGCGGCGCCGCCCATCGGGAAAAAGGATTTGATGGTGTCTGCAATGACATCGGAATCTAGAGATGGAGGGAGGAAGCTCGAAATTTGGGAATTTGGATTTTCGGAGATGTTCGGCGGCTTGGTGGAGGAGCCGGGAGTGTTGGAATTGAGGTCATTTTGCTTAAATTCGGAGTCTTGGGCGGAGGGGGTGGTGGCGGTGGGGTGCCAGGCGGGGAGATGGTCTAGCTCGTCAATGGAGGATTTGGCTTTCTTGATGAGCCAATCCACCGCTTTGCTGGGGCGGTCGTAGCCGAGGCGGTCCTGGACGTCGTAGAATTGGATGGCTGTGTGGGCGGCGAGGCGGACGCGGCGGTCTCTGGGGCCTTTTGCGGTGCAGACTTTGCTGTGGCGGTCTTTCCGGCCGGTGGCACGGACAATGTGGCCGCCCTGCACCTCGACCACCTCACCCACGGCGGCCCTCGCCCCTATTCTCTGCTGCTGCTGGCTGCTCTCCCCCATCTTTTCCCGCAATCTCGCATGCTCCGCCGCCGCCTCCGGCGGCGCCCGCTTCTTCACCTGCGGCGGCCGCGGCGGTTGCTGCGGCGGATTATTGTGGGAATCTAGTCGATTGCCGCCGTAGAGGAGCTGGTTTTGGTGGAAAAGCTGGTGGAATTGCACATTTGAGGATTGCTCTGCTACATAATTGTGATTTTCTTGATCTTGATTTTGATTTTGATAAAGATGAAGATGATGATTTCTCTGAGGATCCAGACTCAGAGCCTTGTGATTTTCCTCTTCCAGCTTTTGAATTACACAGCTTTTTCAACCTCAGCTTTCTTGCCATTCAATCTCGAACAATTCCATCAAATTCATAGAGCCCAACAAAAATTAGAGCCTAACCCATCTTCAAAAATCTCCAACTTTTTCACATACACAGTTTTTGATGATAGCTATGTTGTATACTGCACCTCTACCACTGCAAACCTCTGTACTATTCAAGAAATCTGCAGCAACACCATTAGCACAAACTCTAAGCTGGTGGTGAAAAAGTGAGGAAAATATATAGCTCTCTCTCTCTCTCTCTCTACTATAAGAGAGCTGGATGGCAGTGATGAGGATGGCAGTGTTTGGGTCAGAAAGGAGATTAAAGATCCCTGTGATATGAACACTGCTGCTGCTGCTGATTTTGTACAGCCTACACAAACACAAATACCAACTCCACCAAGAAAAACAGAAAAAGAAAAAAATACACTAATTTTTATTTCATTCAGTCATGGCTACTTGTTTCAAAATTTCCCACTCAATTCCACTCTGTCCCATACCATTGGGTGGTTTCCAAGATTTTCCCCCCTTTTCCTTTTTCTCTTCCTATTTCTCCAGTTTTTACTTAATTAGGTATTGTTACTTAGAACCCTAATTTTTTATTTTTGTCTCTGTGTGTGTGGAAGGGATAGATCCCTCCAAAATGGCACCGCCACCCCCCTTTTCGAAAGTGACCTCTTACAGCTTTACTGGTTTTCTTTATAATTTTTCATTTCTCTCTCTTCTTTCTCTCTCTTGCTTCACATAAAAGAAACAACACGAATTTCCCCTCAAATATCTTTCTCCCAAACTACCTTTTCTGGTGTGTTGAATTATCTCTACATGGCATATTGGCATCCCTCTTTAATTTTGGTCTCACTTTTTCCTTTTTCCCCTTTCTATAATTGATCAAGAAAAAAGATTATATCATAGAAAAAAAAGGAAGAAGAAGTAGGGACGCCCAGTTTATAAATTCCAATTTATAAATCATATGCCACGTTGCCATTTATTTACAAGTGGTGTATATATATATATATTGTCTTGTTTCTAGAGTGTGTGTGATCTATGTTGTGTAGTTACATTAGCATCTTGACTTTATAGTTGGCAACTTGGACAGGTCTAGGCATGTCTGCTTCTTTTCGGTCACAGTACATTCATTTCAGTAAAACCAGTGTACTTACATGATCGTTAAATTTCTTTCAACTTTTAAACCTAAAAAAGAAATGAATGTTTTTATTACTCCATACGTCCACTCAAAATAGTCTCATTGGTGAACGACATGAGTTTTAATGAACAATTGGTAAAGTAAGAGAGATAGAGAGAAAAAGTGAATGAAGAGAGAAAAAGTAATTGATAAAATATAATAGAGAGGAAGAAAAAGTGGTTGGAGAGATAAAAAGTTATGGGTCCTAGGGGTATAAGTTGTAAATAAATTGATGTTTAGGGGTATTGTATTGTGAGAAAGTTTTCATAAATGGAATGAGACTATTTTTG
>JAYDZE010568715.1:0-12067 GCA_034509125.1 Monilaria moniliformis
TCGGAGAATCGCCGAAAACCCCTATTCGGCGATCTTATCGCACCGGAAATTCGTATCTTTAACTAGGGCCATTTTAGGGATATCACAAGTAGTAATGTTGCTGAGGATACAGATGTTCTTTCTATTTTCAAGTAGACATGTTGTCCACTTGGAAAAATGTATACCTGGATACTATAGAATATAAGGTATGCATACATTCTACTCAATTGTCCCAAAGTTACAAACACTTACCTAAATTAAGTAATAAAATATTTTAATATATCTACCTTTCAATACTATTTGCTGACTAGTTCAATAAATTTGGAAGAAGTCAATTCCCCTCTGACGTAAACAAATATATTCGAGATCTTTCAAAATGACCTTTATTGGAGGTTAAAAACATATCATGGATATGTTGTTAATGGATATAGGTTTCATACAATAACACATGAGTCACGTCAAGATACTATGAATAGTGGGATTTGTATTAAAGGTGAGATACATGGCACTGATAAGATGAGCTTATGGGCTATTGTAAGAAGTATGTGTGGTAGATTATCCTCGTTTACCACTCAAAAGGATCACATTATTCAAATGTGAGTGGTTCGACCCAACAGCTGCTGGGGAACACAAGGATTTCAGATTGGTTTCTATAAACCACAGACACAGGTACAACAAGTTCGAACCGTTTGTTTTAGTGACTAAAGTTTTACAAGTGTTTTATTATTCGTATCCTACCATGAATCAAGCAAGGAAAGATTGGTGCGAAGTGTGTAAGGTCAAAGCAAGATCTAAGGTGGAAGTTCCAAATCCTGCAATATCGACATCAACAATAGTACCACCATTTCAAGAGGATAAATTGTGTATGACGTTGATGGATTGTAACCTAGTATTAGGTGATAACATCATAGTACTTCATCCAAATGATGGGATGATAGACATCGATGATGGTGATGGATACCCCTCAGATGAAAATATAATAATTCCAGATGATAAAAATATTGAAAATGATGATGAGTAATGTGATAAGGTTTGATCTTTGACATGTTTTCTAAGTTATTTATGATAATGAATATATTAAAAGTGATTTTTCACATGTTTTCTATTAATTTTTCTTTACGTATTTTAAATATGAATTGTCGTATTCAGCGTGCTCTTGGTATCGATGGTGGACAAAGCAGCAACTCCTCAGGCGTAGGATCGTTGCAGATACTTTAGGCGACATCTTCCCCCGAGTCTGCATCTGCTGGGTATGGGGAGGGGGGTACAAGCGATGAAGGACTCGTATTGCTGGATGGGAGTACTGCACTTTAAAAAGATCCTTGTACAGGGTTTGTTATTAGTTATTAATTATTTTATTTATTAATTGTTCACTAATACATTTAAATGTTATATTATAGGCAAATAATGGTGGATCCTCGGGTTATAATGCATCATTTAAGCGCATGCCGAATGTTACGGGTTATAATTGACAATTGACACCGGATGAGGTGAATGACGTGTATTTTGAAGAATTTTGAGTAAGTATTTCTACTATTTGTACTTCTTTTTGATCATGATGACATTCTAATAATTAATTTTTTCTACAAAAATCATTTGCTTGGCCTTCTTACTGGGAGAAAGATGTGAAGAAGTTTGGAAGCGAAAGGCCGCAACCAGATATTTGAACTATATATTTGATTTGAATAAATTATTTGGCAAGGGTAAAGGGAAGTCGGGTCATGTACCACAAGAGCTATGGGATGGACTACGAGTCCATTGGAGCAAACCTGAAGTTAGAACGAAATCTGAGGTTGCAAGAAAGGCCAGTGTCCGAGTCAGATGGACCTAGTACCAGAATCAGCAAGCATCGAGGAGGCTCGATTTCTATGCCAGTCAGATTTGAGTGGATGGTAAGTGCTTTGTATACATATACCAAATCTATGATTTAAATTATTATATGATTTATTTTATTTTGATAATTAGGCAACCGAAAAAAGTGGGAAGCGCGAGGGAGTGTTTGTACGACTCATGTAAGGCTCTACACAAGAATCCCGACGAGACGTACATGTATAAGAAAGCAACAAATATTAATGTAAGTTATATTATATATATATATATATTCAATTGTTGTTAATATAATAGTTTTTTGTGATTCTTGTTAATTAGGCAATGGTGCAAGAGATTGTTGCACCCGGGGTGAGAAAGTCAATTTGAATCAGATTTTCTACAAAGATGTAATGGGAGGGCACCTCGATAAGAAATAGAGTATGCTCGGAACTGGTAGCATGGCAACGAGCCTTGTTGGTGGCTCCTCCACACAGAGTACATGGTCGTCCAACCCTGCGTAGGAACAAACCTTATCCCAGATGCAATAGAACTTGGATGCAAAACACGAAGAACGAGTGATGCTTCAGGCTAAGGTTAATAAAATGAAGGAGATGAAGCAGTAGATGCAACAATTCATGACCCAACAATCCAATCAATCGAGTCACTCACATGCCAACCCCGATGATGACGATTCTGAAGAAATGTGATCATATGTTGGATAGTATGTTTATCAGCTTTCTTTTAGATTGAATTACTAGTTTGTTTGAACCAAATTAAACTTGATTATGTTTAAACTCAAATATGTTGTATTGTATGCTTATCTATCTTAATTTGGACTCGTTAGTGTGTTTTTTTATTGCTTTGTTGATTGGTTCATTGTAAACAAGTTGTTGTAACTAGGTAAACAAAAAAAAAGACTTACAGGATTACCGACGGGACGACAACGACGATAAAAGATAATAACAGCCGACAACTTTACCGATGGCCAGCATTCTGTTGGTATTACTGACGGAACAGGTCATCAATAATATCTTCACCCTTCGCCCACGACAACATTTGTACCGATGAAATGTGTCTATTGGTAAATCCAACATCGACGTCAACAACGGAAGGGCCAGCGGACATGTTTTTACGATGACATGTGGTCATTGGATGGCCGTCCATAAACGTTGCCAACATAAAAAATTCGTCAGTAAATTTTTTATCAATGTGTAAATTATCTACAGTTGTTTCTTGTTGGAGATCTGTCGATAAACTATTTACCGATAAATTTTCTTCATTAATAAACGAATATTTTTTGTCGGTAAATACCGCATTTTTTGTAGTGTTTCTTTGTTTTTCTATTTTTTATTTTCGTTTATTATCATTTATTTTTGTTTTCTTTTTTATTTTCTCATTTTTCTTTGTTTTTTTTCCTTTCATTTATTTTCGTTTATTCGTTTATTTTTGTTTTTTCTTTGTTTTTTTAATTTTATTTTTGCTTTATTTTTTAAATATATTTCAATTCTTATGAGTAAATGAATTTAATTAAAATATAAATTTAAAAATTTGATTTTGCCTATCAATTTAATTGTATTTAAAAGTTTAATAAATTTAATTTAATTAATTATGATATAAAAATATACATAACTACAAATTATATGTAATTTGAGGATTTGAATTATCCAAATTTTCTTATTTTAATAAAAATCATATTTTTAATTTAATCGTTAATTCAATTTAATTAGAATATATCATAAATATATGAAATAATAAATTATTAAAAAAAAGATAGATGAGATACATGAATAGTTGAAGGGAAATGAGGATGAATGGATATAGTTGTATGTGTTATTATTGAATAAGAAATGAAATAAAAATTGATGTGGGATACATAAATAATTGAAGGGAAAAGAATGTCAAGGGATATAAGGTTGTGGATGATCTCAAAGTTTATAAACGCAAAATGATGCAAGCATTATTTCTTCCTTCAAGGCTAAGTTTCACTAATGTGAGAGCACTTGTACCGTACGGTTAATATGCCTAGCAACATTACTATCACGTAGAGTTAGCTTTTTTTGATTGTCAAAGTGTTGATTGCCAAGTTTATCTGTGTGTTTTACTAAAAAAGACTATGAAGATTTTTGGTTCTCAATTAATGGAATATATATCGCATCTGTTATTATTACTTTTTGTTCAAAAAATAAAAAAGAAAGTATGTATTCGAGAAAACTTTGTAATTTTACTTTTTGATAAAGTCTTCCAAAACTATATGCTATAAATTTTGATAAAACTTTGTTGTAGTTTTTTTTTAGGAGGAAATAAAAGTATTTCAATTATTCAATAAGATTATTTATTACAATATCTAATGGGAAAATTCTCATTTTAAAAATAGAAACTAGAACATCGCACTGCATGTTGTGCGAGATTGAAAAATTCTATATTCGTGAATCGATACATATGAGCCACACGTAATTAGCATATCTTTGCACATAGCTTCAGGAATATCATTTACATCTTCCGGTAAAACATAGACTCAATCTTAGGTGTAGTTCTTTTCACGTATGATTTTCTTTTATAAATTTCTCTTTTTAAATTTGATTAATAATTTAATTATGTCAATTATTGGACTGTATCTACACATGTGTTTGATATTATACGGGTTAATAATTTTTCAAAAAATATGACTTGATTTTGTTTAGCAATATAATTATCTATGAATCTTATTAAAAATTTAAATATAAAGGAGAATCAACCTATTCAATAAAGTTTTCAATTACTGATCGTGGGATCTCATCACTATATGCTAATAAATGCATTGAAATAAATAGTAATGGCTCTTTTACCAAGTACATTAATCAAATAGACAAATTAGTATTGACATATATGTTGAGTTTAAAATTCGGAAACATCGACCATAAATGGTGGATGAAAAGACGCAAGTATGCATAAATTTAGTGCATACTATGATCACTCCTATCAAGTTTCTTCCACTACAACTTGCCATCATTTGGAATGCTATTTTTTACCTGCTTTCTCAAGCAGTAAAGCCTATTACATATTTTTACCTCTTTTTTACTGTCCATTAGCAAATGCTAAGAAGCTTCCTCTAAAATGGCACAATAACATTAAATCTAGGGCTGAAAAATTGAGCTCGGGTTAGGTTATTATCGGGTCGACTTGATAACGACTCAACCAAATAAGGTCAAACCCGAATCCGATCTGTTAAGAAAATTCTAAACTTGAACATGAACCCGACCTGCTATATTCAAACCCGAACATAACCCGCACATGACACGAACCTGTTAGCAACACGATAACAACATGATAACGACACAGTAACAACATAGACCCAACATGACACTACAATCACACGATAGCGACAGGATCTAACCCTAATTAAAGTAATAAAAAACTTAAAACTTAACACTAATTAAAATAATAAAAAATTAAAAAAAAGAAATAAAAATGATTAAAATAATAATTTTAATTATTAATGAGTTATTCCGAATCCGACCCGACTCGAACCCAACCCGAACCCAACCCAAAATTATCGTAAGATCGGGTCGACCTGATAAAGACATGAACCTAATAAGACTTGACACTAAACCATTAATTAATTTCGTACGTGTTCGTGTACTGTTTTCGTGTCGTGTCAAAAACTGTCAACCCTAATTAAATCTCAACATACTTTTATTTGTACGAGAAATTTAATATTAGTTATAGTTGGATAATATATATATATTGGTTAAACTTTGTAATTCTGAGAACGTGATAATACTTGCACTTTACGTATAAAGTAACTGTATTCGTGGTAAAATAAACTGCACTGAAAAAAAATTGCGCCCTCCAGTATTGGAACCCAAATTTACATTCATACAATAAAGAAGATGAATATGTAATAAATCTTCATAATCGAATGACTAAAAATAGTTCACAATTCTCTCAATAATTGTAACTCAATTAAATATAAGATTTGAAAAAACATACATATTGTTAAACAGAAAACTACATATGAATGAAACACAAAATCATATATTCTTATACAAAAATATACATACGAGATTTATTGCTCTAAACTTTGTCCTTTAATTTTTTACTGTATTTGTGGCTTATGGCCGCATAAATCCATTAATTTAATATTGATTGTGTCAGGTTTTTTCCATTGTAATTATCATTTGTTATTTTGTCGTTTTATTTGGTTGAATTTGTAGAATTGATGGATGATTGATTTGTTTCATTTCATTTAAAATTTTGATGACTTGGTCGATAACGAATGGTTGATGCGATTACGCCGAAAAAAATTAGTACATGAGAGAATGTAGGGGTGAGCATTCGAATTTCAGATCAGATTTTGCCTAATCTAAACAGATTCGAAAATCCAACTTTTGAAAGAATATAAATTTGAGCTGATCTGAAACATCTGGAAATTAAAATAAAAATAGCCAAAAAATTTATAATCAAATCCGAACCAAACTGAAAAAAAAAATCAAAATATCTAAAAATTTCAAAAAATATTCAAAAATCCAAAAATCCAAAATGAATTTCATCAATTATATATGTATATATATATATATATATATATATATATATATATAATATATATTTTTTTATAAATATATAAAAAAAATATTATTTGAATAAAATATTTTATTTAATTATAATATTTAAATAAAATTTTACATATATTAGATATAATTCAGATTTTCGAATTTGTACGATTTTAAGAAACCAATTTGAACCAACACAAAAATCCAAATTTTGAAGAAAAATGAATTCGATCCTATCAGAAAATCTAAAAAATCCGAACCAAATTCAATATTTCGGTTTGTTTTTGTTTGATTATTTGAATTGCGGATATTTTGGTCACCCCTAAGAGAAAGAGCCCGATAGTGGACGTTGTGGTGGTTCTAGCAACTGATTTGGCCGAATTTCGATTGAGAACGACGACGAGATCAAATCCATAGAACTATGGAAGGGTTTTAGGCAGAATGGAGAAAAAAGAAAATGCAAAAATAAATTTGCATAAACTAACAATATGTGCATATTGTTAAACATAAATTTACATAAACTAATAAAGATATATGCATATGAAATTATTTTTATATAATCAAATAACATCATGCATATAAACTAACATTCTGCATACAACATTGCTACATCCTGCATAAGTTGTGCATATCATGCGAAATTCATTTTTACAATTGTACCCCTTGATGATTTAAAAAAAAAAACGCTCTGCCACGTATCACACATCCGTAGTTCCACATAAACACAATAAATTATAAAACTTTAATACTACATGCTACATAAAACTTAGACACTATCAACACCCAACCATATATATAAAAATTTCAACATCTATAAAATGGTACTTATTTATGAAGAATCCAGCTTTTATCTGATAATTTTGTTAGTGTTTGTGTGTGATTTAACACAATAATCACATAGAATAATTAAAACGTAGGTCAACGGAAACTTTGCACTCTCAAGTGCTATAAAGTATGTGGTGTGAGTGCCAATTATTCTACATTATCATCTCTTGACATTTTAATTTGTAACTTAACTGATATGCACAATGAAAATATTTGATTAGGCATATAAACAACAATATTTTACTAACTAGTGGAATTAAAATGCTAAACACTTGGCTGAAATAGAAATGCAGCCATTAAACTGGCTTTCCAACTTTTTCTGAAAATTATTATTTAAACCATGTGAAAATTATTATTTAAATAATAATTTCTATATAATAAACAAACCACACCACCAAAAAAATAAAAAATAAATAGATTGTACCAAAAATTTCTATACAATGAACTCGACTTAAAATTTAAATAAACACACATACTTCAATGATTAGGTCAAACCTAAGTAATGGGCCGGTCACTCGAGAGCAATTCTCATACCATAAGTAGTGGGTTTAACGAAATATGGCATTTTGAAGAAGTCTTATCATAAAACCGCAAGTAAAACCAAAAATGAAGAAGTCTTATCATAAAATCACGATTCACATGTGTGGAACAGTATTACATAGCTTTGACTCACCATAGATGGTGGAAGGCAATAATTCATGCATGACAGCTGAGGCAGAATGTAAATATGTGATGATGATGAGCTATGGGCCTCTTCATCAGCATCAACATTTTTGTTGATCAAAAGATTCTTAATTTTTCTATTACTTGTCCACTCGCAGTATGATTTGTCCCCCAAAATTTCGCCGCAGATAAACCATAAAATTTAAGATGTATTAAAATGAACAATGTTATAATAGTAGTTTACTATATATCTGTAAAGGATTTTAAGAAGTTATAATCGCCAGATATTTCAGTTAAGTTCCTTAAAGTAGGATCACTAAATCATTATATAAATAGGATCACTATATCATAAGAAAAAAAAATACTATATCATATGTAGATGGAAAATTTCAATACCTCTTGTTAATGAGAGTCTTCAGATGTACCACTTAAATTAGTTCTAAAACACATGTAAACAGTTTATTCATGACTGAAATATTACTTGAGTTTTGGGTTGAATTGTTCTTTGAGGTATTGTTTTTTTTTTTTTATAGAGAAAAAGCTACAAACCGATAGGCGGCAAGCAAGTAGTTTCAAAAACAACACCACCAAACACCAAAAATTACAAACGCACCCTAGCCTAAAGCAAATAAGACTAATATCAGCACAAAATCAACAAAGATACAAGGAGGGCACACACTTCCTCAGCCAAAACTAAAAAAACACCTCACTCTAGCAAAATCAGCAGCCAGGGGGAAAACAACACAACAACAAACCAAAAGTAAGAGCAGGTCACATTTTCAATGATCTTGGATGAAAGCCTTTGTCTTTTGATTATTCCCCAACCATCTTCTAACTTTGACCAATTCTTCGCACATTTGTCCTGGTGCAAAGGGAAATTATGGATATCACCCTTTGATCTAGGAACCTAGCCTCCAGAGGATGAGTTTCTTCTCGACATCTCAATTTGGTTCCAACTTCTGGAAAATAGCTTTGTTTGTGAGCCACCATATTGACCACACGATTATGTAGAAAAGAGAACTCCAAATCTTCTTGTCCATGCAAAAATAAAGATTCCATCGACTGCAGCAAAAATACCAGAGACTACTCGAATATTTGCACCCAAATATGATATGGTGAACTGTTTCTGGCTCTTCCTTGCACAAGGCACATAGATTATCTTCAATTCCAGGGAATCCGAATATGAAAAGTCTGTCCTTCGTGTTGAGCCTGCCCTGAAGGTAAACCAAACCAGAAGTTGTGCACGTGGTGGAACGACATTCTTCCATGCTAGTCTTCCATGACTGAATTGATTGTTTTCCTCTCCAAGAATGCGAGTTACCTGTAAATAAAAACCAAAAACCGTGAAATAATTTGATATGTCAAATGCTAAAACTCTCACATCGCTCACACTCTCACTCAAGGAAACGTGATCCACAGCTAAGTATTGTTAGTGTAATAACATCGGTGAGGACACTCTTTTGGAGATATTAAATGATTCGATCTCCTATATTGTAACATAAAAATCTAAAGTTTAAATTTTACGATTCCCCACTCCTAGGTAAAAAAAATAAAATTGGTGTGATAATATGTCAATAATAATTTGGCCTAACACACATAATTATGTCATTTTTGTGTTTCTTCAATTGCCAGTGATACTCGATTGCGTAACTTTTTGATGAAAAAACTTCTATGAATATGTAAGTAGATAATACATGCATGAAACAGATGATACTTTTGTAAAAGGGAAATAATCCTTTTCTTTCTTTATCTTTTAAAAAAGTTCTTTCATTTTATTTTAACGGGAAGCTTTCGATTATTGTCATTTGTTTGAATTGTTCAAAAAATATAAAATAAACCCAAATTTAAAATGTAAAAATGTAAAATAGACGTATATTTTTTTGAAAAAAAAAAACTTAAATATAAACCCGAGAAGTTTTTTTTACCTAAGTTGAGCACATGAAATATGAAATAAACCCAAAACATTTGTTGAGGGTTTTTGTTGAAATTCTCTGATATTCTTGGTGGGATATGTATTTCCAAATCCCAGAGATATTTGACAAAATTTTGAAAATTCAAACATACTCGATCCTATACATATGGATATACCTAACGGTGGACTCAGACGTTTTATTCATGAAGACCAAGTAAACATAGATTTACAAAATTCGGAATTAATAAATTACAATTTTGATACGATATAGCATCGTTTAATTCATGAACAATGTTTTGCTGAATTTGTAATTCAGTTCCACATTGTAGAGAAAATATAAAATCAAATTAAAATATTTTTCTATTTTATGACACATATAATGAACAATAATGCCTAAGTAACAAAATAGTACACAAAGCTCAGATAAAGATGCATACTCATGATATCAGATTTCTCAAATGAAAATGCATATTATTTTACTGGAATAATATAACACCAATAATATTAAAAGATAAACGAAATTGATCATATCACTCTATCAAATAAGGAATAATATTGCACTACAATAAATGTAATTTTTTAATTATTAAACATGAAAAAATATAATACATATATATATATAAGAATACATTAGGGTCAAACCATGGCCCTAGTGCATAACTAACACCAATAAATTACCATCCGATCCTGAAAAATGGAAGGCCAAGATTTGATTACGCCGAGTATCATTATATAGTATCGTCGATGTCATGATAAGGGTATAATAGTAAAAAAATTTAAAAAAAAAACGTGTGGTTAAAAATTAAAATTCCGTGTAATCAGGCCACTAAATCTTGGAAGATGTACCCAGTACACCATCAATGTGTATTAACTGCAAATCTCATATTAAATAATCCATTTACCATAAAAAATGGAAATCATAACTCCACTAAATCCATCAACAATAATTTTTCCGAAAATATTTCAAAATCTTAACTAACTGTGTAGGATGATTATAGTGACAATGTATAATTATATTATTGGTTTGTTATGATGATTCGTCGTAAGCTAATATGTAAAATTGTTGTTGTACAGGCAAATATCATTAGTCATATAATGTAATGCACGTCATCATAATGCATTCGAAAATAAAAAAATCTATCACATAATATATACCTTAACTATCAGTTGTTACCAAATCTGCTATATTAATTAAAATATTTAAAAATAAGGAAGTTACCATATCAATTAAATGAAATACAAATCACGTCCCTATAAAATAGGGATTACATCATTATTGCGGTTTTGACCATTTACTATACTACCTTTTATTCAATATATTAATTATGAAATAAATATACGTGTCATATTAATAGCCGTTAGATGGATAAATCGTGTGGTTATTATACAATTTTTGTTATGCAATAAGAAAGTGTTTGGGGCAATTAACTCAGGTTTGAGCCAATCCACTTAAATTATCAGGCTACTCAGTTACAAGCTATTTGGGTTGAAAATTTTGAAGGTTAAAAATTCTCGACTCGAACCCGTCAGGTCAATCGGGTTAGAAAATTTACGAAAAAAATTAACTTAAATGTATATTTTTTCTTGATCATCCTATATTTATAATAAAAAAATATACATAAAATATATATAAATTTTTTTTACACCGATGATATTTGGAGTTTTTTCAATTTGATAGATCACTCTCTTTTGCTCAAATACAAAGATACATACAAGCACTACGTAAAGCTCATAGACATATATGTGAAGTAAGCATATTTTTGAATAATTAAAAATGAGAACCTATGCTATAGAGAAAATTAAAATAGATTCACTCGAAAATGTGCACGCATGTCCTTTGTAAAACAAAAACTACTCCAACTCATCGGGTAGATATCTAACCCGCTCATACCAACCCACATAACCCGCCGACCCATCCGGTCCAACCGAAATAGCTCGGTTATGATTTTGGGTTATAAAAAATCGATCTTAACCATTTGTATTTTTATTTGGACCAACATGTGAATTTTGGGTTTGATTGATATTTATAGATACACATATTGATAGGATACGCAACCCGGCCCACTAAGTTCAGCCCAACAACGACAAGGTCGGCCCATCAGAAGTCCAGCCCAACCCTCAAGCCAACAGCTCGGCTATGCAGGAGCTCGGACTACGGGGTCAACAGTTCGTCTGTAAAATGAGCTCGGACTAACAGCCAGTTCGGCTATAAGGGAGTTCGGATTATAAGGGAGCTCGGCCCTAAGGAAGGTAGAAGCTCGGCCACAACCGCGCACTACCTCCACTACGCCATAACCGCCAGCCATGATCCCGGAAACCGCTCCCACGATCTTTGTAACCGCCGAATCAC
>JAYDZE010568726.1:0-12065 GCA_034509125.1 Monilaria moniliformis
TATTTACGGTTTTATAGTTTCTTTTGTAGTTCAGTTTCTCGTGTAATTTTCCTTCACTATTTCTGTGTAACTTTCCGACAAGTATTTTATCTCTGTAACACGGATATTTTCCAACATAATTTAGTTTGAAACTAATTTTATTTAACCATATCATATCACAGAGTTAACAGTACTATACAAATATATGTGAAATTTGATAGATTTATGTACTAAAAGTGGACAAAGAATTAGATGCAGCACCTGAATTTATATGTAGGTGCATCGAATAAATTGATTTGGGACAAATGTACGTACAAACTTAATTTTGTTTTACTTTTTAGCGATGATTAGATAGATATTAAATCAATAATACATTTCTTTAGATGTTAAATTTCGTTTTATTACAATTAATGGACTATGTAATACACCATAATATTTATTCAAAAGTATAATATAAGTGAAAAACATATAGGATATTTTTCTGTAACAATGAAACTGAAATATAAAACCCAGCAATATAAATGCACTTTAATTTCCAGTTTATGATTAATCTAGTTCTATTTTATTTATTTATAACCATTTTTTTTTTGCTTGAAAAATATTGTGTATAACTGTTAACTAGGCATGTTTATTTGGCAGAAAAATAATGTTATTGAAAAATATAATTTCTAGGAATATGATTTTATGTATATAATTCTGACAAATTACTTATATTGTGATTGAAAATATTAAGAAAAACTGTTAGAATTCTGAACTTATATTGATTAATAAAATTTAAATTAATTAATAAACATAATAACTATATTGTAATCCATATGAATAATTTTTATTTCCTAATAGTTGAAGTCAGCTTTTCTTAAATTAAATTATTAATTGAAATAATAATAATAATAACTACGATGACGACGACGATGACAAGAACAAGAACAACAATAATAATATTAATAATTTATATTTTAATAAAATAATAAAGATAATATTAAATACATTAATAGGTAAGAATTCAAAATTACCTAATACAAGTTAGGGAATAAGAATTCTAGAAAATGACACTAATTTCTTATTATCGAAATTTTTAATATTTTGTTAGATAAAAAATTAAACAAAAAAGAAATTTTAAAATATGAAATCAAATTATTTTCCACACCCCACTATAAATACACACGTGTAACTGTATTTCAGTTCCCGCGATCATTCAAAACATCAACCACTACCACTGAGCCAGAAAAATGCCTAACCCTAGGGTTTTCTTCGAGATAACCATCGGCGGGAATCCTGTCGGCCGGATCCTGATGGAGCTCTACGCTGACGTCGTTCCGATGACGGCTGAGAACTTTCGCGCGCTCTGCACCGGCGAGAGAGGCATCGGACTATGCGGCAAGCCGCTCCACTACAAAGGCTCGGTCTTCCACCGCGTGGTCCCCGGGTTCGTTTGCCACGGTGGCGACTTCACCGACGGAAACGGCAAGGGCGGCGAATCGATCTACGGCCCGAAGTTCGCTGACGAGAACTTCGAGAAGAAGCACACCAAACGGGGGATACTGTCGATGGTTACCGCCGGTCCGGGGACGAACGGCTCGCAGTTCTACATCATGTTGAAGAAAGAGGAGTGGCTCGACGAGCGTCAGGTGGTGTTTGGGGTGGTGATTGGGGGATACGGCATCCTCAAGGAGATCGAGAAGGTTGGAACTTTCCTCAGCGGCCGGACCTCGAAGCCGGTGGTGATCGCCGACTGCGGTGAGGTATAGATCTGTCCATATATGTCGCACACTGATCTCAGATCTGTTAATATTGTTGATGATATGACGATGAATAACTGTGTTTTAGAATTCAGTATAGCGTGATCTCAACTTTAAACTGCATGCTTCATTTTTAAGCAGATATTTGGCTTCGAGTTCTTCCTCGCTGAATTGCGTTCATTGTATTTTTTTTATTTTTCTTAAATTTTTATATGTGGTCTTTGAATAGAGTCCATCAGCTCCGGCCGGACCTCGAAGCAGGTCGTGATCGCCGAGTGCGATCTGCTTTAGATCTGTGTATATACGTATGGTGATCTCAGATCTGTATTTTAGTATTCATTATTGCGTGATCCGCGTGATTTCAACTTCAAACCGCATGCTTCATTGTTACACAGATTTTCGGCTTCGAATTGCTCTTCCTCGCTGAATTACTTCATTTTATTTTTGCTTTAATTTTTTATATGTAGGCTGAATATATCCGTATATTGCCTTGATGGTGATTTCATTTCAGCGTGCGTCGTAGAAGAATTTTTTGTCCTAAATTTGAAAACTTAGTTTATAGCTGTTTTACGTGATTAGTAAACAATAAAATTTATTTATATTTTGTTTTTATCATGTTGAACGCCTCAGCTAATTCTGGGAGGTAGTAGTAGTTAGAGGATACGGCGTCGTTAAGGAAGCTAGGGTCCTGCAGCTCCGGCCGGAGTGGTGATCGCCGACTGCGGTTAGCTTTAGATATCTGTCTATAAATAAATGTCGCATTGTGGGCTCAAATCTGATAATATCGTTGATGATATGATGATGAATATCTGTGTTTTAGTATTCAGCACATTGCGTGATGCGCGTGATATCAACTTCAAACTGCATGCTTCACTGTTACGGTTATTCTGTTACGCAGTTTTTCGTTTTCGAATTTCTTCCTAACTGCGTTAACTTCATTTTATTTTTGTTTTTTGCTTTTGTTTTTATATTTGTCTTTTGAATATATATAGTATTTTTACTCAATCTACAAACTTAGTATTGGTTGTTTTACCGATTGATAGACAATCCTATTCTTTGATTAGATTTTGTGTTGAGCATGTTGAAGGTGACTGGGGGGTACTTTTTGTTAACTTGACTAAAAAACTATATTTTTAAGTTTTTCAAAGAAAATTCACTACATCGTAATGGCAAGGAAAATTGTATTTTTACTCTTGGAAATTATTTGTCACATTTTTTACAATACACCTTTTTTTTTTGTGAGTGTATTAATGAACACTTTTCCTATTAATATATTTTTTAAATCAACAATTTTTTTGTAGTTAAACTTACAGTCGACCGTTTCCCTTGAATTTTTCCATTCCACCATAATAAAATGATATTTAATTGGTGATATGGAATCTTCTCTTGTTTTCCCTTGAATTTTTGTGATATGGAATCTTCTCTTGTTTTCAAATTGGTGAATGCTCATACAGAGCTGGAAAGGACAAGCCAGCGCAGGCTCGTATCCCTGACCCAAACCTAGATCCATTTCCGTCGATTCGCAAGTTGGATATTTTCAATTCTTTTTGGATTTTCACGGTTTACTTTTCGGAAGTGGAGATCTATATAGTTTATATTTTATTTAGTCTAGATTGTTAACTTTTCTGCTGTGCCGACAAACCAAACACGTCAGCAACGGGGCTGAGAAAGATAGCCGCAAAAGCTACTTCACAGCTAAATCCCAAATTTTCTGTTTTATTTAATTTTTGTATATCACTCACTTTTACCAAATCAATATCCGTATCATAAAATCCAAACTTAAGTTCACATTATAGTAGTAAATAATAATGCATATATAATCATCATTAAAAAATTAAAAATAATATCCCCATTATATATCTTATCATATTATTTTTACATCTTCAATCATATCAATATATATTGTCGTGGGAATTAAAAAAACAAAAAAGTAAAGAAATGGAAGCATCATGGAAGTCGTCGACAGTCTAATTTTTTTCTTGAAAATTCTTTTAGCTGATTACAGTAACGACGTCAACATCTCACCGCTATCATACATGTCCAAAAACAGCTATCTCTCTTCCGCTGGTCCCCGACACCTCGCCGTCATCCAACTGTATCATATTCGTTTTTCTATTCTTTTCCGGCGATTGGAGAATTCGAAATTTGTCTTGCTCGTGATTGGCGGGGACTGTGCTCTGTCGGAACTAGATTGAATCTGTTTTTGATATTTTTGAGAGATCGTGAAGCCGCAGCCGTTTGTTAGTAGTTAGATCAACTTTACTGGTTCGGGACCAGGTAGGATTAGTCGGGAACGGAATCTGAGAGAGAGAGAGAGAGAGAGAGAGAGAGAGAGAGAGATTAGGGAGATGGGGATTTCGGATAATTCGAGGGGGCTTATACTGGCAGTGTTTTCGAGTTTGTTTGTTGGGATGAGCTTCATCTTGAAGAAGAAAGGGCTGCGGCGAGCCGCTGCAGCTGGCACACGCGCAGGTGGGAATGTGAATTTTACTTTCATATGAATGTTGGATTTGAATTCAGTTTTTTGCTTTTAATTTTAGCTTTTTGGGCTTTTAGTTGTTCATGTAGAGATCTTTAATTGGATTAATCTGTCTTAGTATGAAGGGACTTTTTTTTGGATTGGAAGAGATTGTTGATTAGGGATTTGATGCAGTATTCTTGATCATGTGCTTAAAATTGATTCAACTGGAAGTTGTTATAGTTTATGATTGGTGTGTTTATGTATTGAGGGTGTGGCATTGAGGAGAGGAGCTGGTATTCTGGATTGTGATGTGGCATTGGGGATTAGGGAAAGGGCCCCGTCTGATTCTTGAGAGTCGGAGTCTTTTGCTGTCGGGCTAAATGACAATAGTTACCATCATGCGGAGTTACATAGTATAGTAGAAATATGGTAGTGGTGTTTATGTATGATTGCTATTATGTTGGGGAGACGAGAAAAGTGTATTCTTGACTTTGCCCTTGTAGATGGACAACTAGAAGTTGCCAAAATCTATCTCCGTATTCACAAATAAGCTTGAATTGGAACAAAGGTGGCTTGGTTGAAATACTGAGATCTGATTGTATTTTTAATAGTGATTGCTCGAGGATAGGGAGTTCGGTATGAATTTGGGTTTAGACTTGAAAGTAACCTCTTAAAGGGGGTCTATTGGTCAGGAGGTAAGCTTGATTAACCTCTTCTTCCATATTCTTTTAGGAAATGTGCTGTCATATTAATGTAGTTTTCCTTGCTTACATGATCTTGTACTCCATTCTGCATTTAGCGCTTACCTAGCTAACCGGTATTCCATGTAACTAGTTACTATTGATTGTCTTAATCTGAAGAAAAGGGTCTGTTTGTGCTGATATATCCTAAATATGTTTGTCTGCCTGTGAATTTACACTTAGTCCTCGTTGCTAAAGCAGAATATGTGAGAAATATAAGTTTTTGCTGTTGTCTATCTGCTTTGCATACTCATCACTCATGCTATTGTTGTTGCAGGTGGTGGAGGCTACACTTACTTGTTAGAACCCCTTTGGTGGGTAGGCATGATCACAAGTATGTTGTGCTCTCACTCCTTCCCATTTACAAGCATTCCGTTTCTTATGTAGTAATCCTCGGTTATCCTTCTGATCAGTGATTGTTGGAGAGGTCGCCAATTTTGTTGCTTATATTTATGCTCCAGCTGTTCTTGTGACCCCTCTTGGTGCATTAAGTATCATTGTTAGGTATGTCTTGAAATTTTATGACTATTGCCATCGGAGATGGACTGAAACCTTTTGGTGAGACGTCTTTGATACCTTCTTGACTGACACATGTCATGAATCGCAAAAGTGCTGTTCTGGCACACTTTATATTGAAGGAACGTTTGCGACAAATGGGAATACTGGGATGCATTTCGTGTATTGTAGGGTCTGTCGTGATTGTTCTGCATGCGCCAGAAGAGCATACTCCTAGCTCGGTAGAAGAAGTCTGGAAGCTGGCTACCGAACCAGGTTCCTACCTTCTCCCTCTCCATCTCCACCACCTTAAATCACACGATTGCTTATTTTTGCCCATTGCTTCTGTCAACAGCATTTCTTATATATGTAGCAGCCACATTATCCATCGCGCTAGTGCTGATACTACATTTCGAGCCTCTCTATGGGCAGACGAATATCTTGGTATACTTGGGGATTTGTTCTTTGATGGGAGCACTTACGGTAGTTGCTCTCTATCATACTTACATGCATCACTTGAACTCAAATTGATTAATTTGCAGTCCTACTAGTTCTTGAAGAAGCTTTCTTGTCCAATGCTTTACTAATATGAGTTCAATCATTTAGGTTGTCAGCATAAAGGCGATTGGTATCGCCATTAAGCTAACCTTGGAGGGGATCAATCAATTCAAATATGCACAGACTTGGTTCTTCATTTCAATTGCAGTAATCTTTGTGATCACACAGTTGAATTATTTGAACAAGGTGGGCAAATTTTTCATTAATTACACCTTTGATCCTTTCTTTTTCTGTTTCTGTTTCTGCTTCTCAACTTTTTTTCCCCCCTGCAAAATGTTATGTTCAGGCACTTGATACTTTCAATACAGCAATTGTTTCTCCTATATATTATGTGATGTTCACCACTCTGACTATCATGGCGAGTGCTATAATGTTCAAGGTAACAGCAATTCACTCAGTTTTTAGCTAAATAACGTGGTTCAACGACAATACTTAAGTTAAGCCCGATTCTGCAGGACTGGTCAGGTCAAGACGCTAGCAGCATTGCCTCTGAGATATGTGGATTCATCACTGTTCTCACCGGAACCATCATACTTCACATGACACGAGAAGAGGAACAACCAAATGCTACAGGTTTGCATATCGGCTCAAATTCGGTCAGAGTTGATAGTATATTTGGTTTTGTTGTGATTAAGATATGCGTTGCTAAATCCTTGCAGGAGCTGTAACTTGGTTTGGTGGAGACCTGTCGAAAGGTCGAGAGGAACCTCATTTCATTACATTGGATAATTCTGATTACTTTGATTGATCATTATTTTCAGAGAAATCATCATATATCCTTGCAATGAATCCATATCAGCAGTTGAGCGCCCCCATCTCTGTTTAATGCGTTTGGAAGTTCGACTGCACAAGCTGCGTTGCGCTGGGGGAGAAGATGAGTTTGCAATGGCTTCGGAATTGCATCCAACAGGACTCGGATTCTGTACATATCTTCATGTGTTTCCTATACTTGTTTCTGGTAAAAGGTTTTTGTGTTCATTGGTTTGGTTTCTTGATTTGCCCATTTGAGGTTGTAGTTTCTTCAATTCTTTTGATAAATGCGGCTTCTTCATTTTCAGGATACTGAATGAGCTACATTAATCAGTATATGTTGCCCCTCAAAGAAAATTGATGTATTGATCAATATATGTAACTTGAGTGCATATTTCATATACATAGGGGTGAGTTATCATGAAAATTACATTTTTCGTGAGAAGATTCGAACTTTGGTGCTATATTTATTTAACAAAAAGATGCATTCATCATGAATCTTTATAATCAAATGATTGAAAATGATTTTTTATTCTCTCGATATTTAAAAGTTTTCCCCAATATACTTATACATATATACACGGGAAACAAATGAACTGATATGTGTATATATTATGAAACAATTACTAATTCTACAATATAAACAACAATGTAATGACAACTAAACCAACAATTTAATTATAATTAATTTATGAACATGTAACGTATAAACTTTTATCTGCAAAAGATTGAAATTCCTTGAAAAAATGGGTAAATGCAATCGCGACCGTAGACGTAGCATTTCATTTTTGCATGAAATTGGTACCGTTAGATGATGGATTCTCGGAGAAGCGATGCGTTTCTGGCTTTTAACAAACGCAAAATCTTCAGAAAACCTAACCGTTACACGCACTATTGCACCTTCAAATACGCAAAACCCCATTAGAGAAGAAAGGGAAAAAAATGGCGGCAACGGTGAGCGCATGGGGAAAGCCTGGCGCGTGGGCATTGGATGCCGAAGAGAACGAGGCTGAGCTTCTCCAGCAGACCAAGGAGGATAATTCTACGGCTGACGGCGGAGAAACGGCGGATTTTCCATCACTCTCCGCCGCCGCCTCATCGAAGACTAAGAAGAAAAAGCCTCAGGCGCTATCACTTCAGGAATTCTCGGCCTACAGCTCGGGAAAGCCCAAGGGATTGACTCACGATGAGCTGTCGGCGCTTCCGACCGGTCCGCGCGAGCGCTCCGCCGAGGAGCTCGACCGGAATAAGCTCGGCGGCGGATTTAGATCTTACGGCGGCGGCGGCAGGGATGAGCAGCCGCGCCGTCAGGGGAGCTTCAATCGGGAATCTGGTCGTGAATTAGCGCCTTCTAGGGCTGACGAGACTGATGATTGGGGCGCGAATAAGAAATCTTCTGCAAATACTGGATATGAGAGGAGAGAGAGGGGAGAGCGAGGGAGTTTCTTTGGGGATTCGCAATCGCGGGCGGATGAGGTCGATAATTGGGCGTCCAATAAGATTTTCGCTCCGTTGGAGCCGAGGAGGTATGAGATGAGAGGCGGATTTGGGATGGAATCGGTTGATGTTGGTTCTGATTCGAGTAATTGGGGGAAGAGGAAGGAAGAGGAGGGGCGGAGGATTGGTGGAGCTTTTGATAGCTTGAGGGATAGGAGAGGCGGCATGGAGGCGGATTCGGAGATCTGGGGAAGGAAGAGAGAGGAATCTAGCGGTGGCAATAGGCCGAGGTTGAATCTGCAGCCAAGGACGCTGCCAGTGAATGAGGAAGCCAAGAGTGAGGATGCTAGTATTGTGAATCCCAAGGGGAGCAATCCATTTGGTGAGGCGAGGCTGAGGGAGGAGGTGCTCAAGGACAAGGCTCAAGATATCAAGGAAATTGAGGAGAAGCTTGAGGGCGTTAGGCGTTGATTCTGCAAAGAGCGTTTGGAGTGGGAGAGAGAGGAAGCAGCCGGAAGATAGGACTGACAAGTCGTGGAGGAAGCCGGAATTGGTTGATCCTCCACCGAGGTTCGTGTCTGCTTAATTCATGGAGCTATTATGATTTATTGATATGTTGCTTGTTGAAATATTTTGGAGTATTTTTCTACATTTTGATATGTGGCTTGCAACTACCCATGGAATTTGTTGAGTTTTTTGGCTTGTTTTGCTTGTAATCTTAGGGTGATCATTAATTGGTGATAAGGTATTTATGAATGATGGTACGTTTATTTCAATTCGTCTCTGTGATAATGCATACTGAAGTCTTGATTCATCATACTGAATGTCTCGTGGTAAGTAGTTCTCACAGGGTAGTGAGAATCTTGAGATTTGTAAGCATGCTAAGCAATTGCTCATAGGGTTAGCCCTGTTCGTGCAGCAGATTAATATACATGTAGTGTGTATACATTGTGTGTTGCCATGAAGTATGGCATTTAGATTATAGATTAGTGTCTGTCAGCAAGAATACTGATATTTGTTCTTATCTGTGACTGCATTCGTTCTTTCAGTAGAGATTATTTCTTATCTTTTGCACATAGGATTCGTTTTTTGAGAATTTATCCTGAAATATTTGTAGTTAAAGCTTTTCCATATTATTGTTATCCAGTTATGTCACTTGTGTTGGTATACTAGTAGTTATATGGGAGTTGCAGGTGAGTCTGAATGGGCAATTCCATTGGGTTTTTCTCAGTATTACTGACCTATAAAATTAGCATGAGTCGTTATATGTCTGCACAAACCATGGAGGCGAGGGCAATTATGTAGTCAACACAGTCCTTTTTTAATTGACAGTGAACTGCTTCTTCCCTCCTCTTTATCTCTGTTTTCTTCATTTGAGCTCCCTTACCACCATGGGCCTATCGTTATCAACAATATCCTCATTATCATGCCTGAGTTTGAGTATCGGATTATATTCATCATTACTGTTAATTTTTTTGTTCTGTTGCAGTGCTGGGGAAACTGAAGATGTACATGCTGATAATGATGATGCTGAGAACAAAGATTGTCAGATATGATCCTTATGTACATGCTGCACTGATTTTATAGCAATGGACACTATAAAGCCAGCTTTAGTAGAGGTAGATTGTTTCTCCTTTGGTACTTATTTTAGCAAGTAGGCCAAGGCTGGCAAAATCCTCAATCGCGAAGGCTGATGGATGGATGGATGTTTTTCGACTTGATCAACTACAATTTGCAATATTTACATTGCCAAGTCTTCGCCCCAACTTCATATAATGTCGTAATTTCACTTATGTAAATTTTTTTGTAAGATCTAAATCCAGATTTAGATTAAATAAATATCATACAAACTTCAGATATGAAGAACATACTTATCTTTTGGTAGCATCAAAATCTGGATCTAGATCAAATATCATACTAACTTCGAAGTACTCGGACTCTGCCCTCCATTAAAGGTCGAATATATTAAGAATTTGCTTGTATTTTCTAGTTTGCAGTGATGAGAGTAGCCCAAACATATTCGCAGCTATTGTCAAACTCAACACTCATAAAAATATCCTCATTTAGTCGAAACAGTGATAACATCCTACAAAATTCTGAACTAGAGCAAATCCCATAACAATACACCCTTAATGAAATAAAAGGAAACGTCAGCTAAGTTCTTCAAAGTAACCGAAGAATGTGACATCTTCTGATGTGAACAAGCACTGCTTCTCGAGCCAGGCCAAAAGCGAATTACCGGACAATTCTGTATCGATTTCTTCTACCTACCTGCAGGGCAAGAAGGAAGTATCCGCAGCTTGATCAGCTTGACGTGGGAAAGAAATAAACAAAGAGAGAGAGAGAGAGAGAGAGAGAGAGAGAGAGAGCAGAGATGCATGAGATGAGTAGGATTGATTTTGCTATAATGACATACGATTTTATGGACTGCAGATGATATATGAGAAAGAATGGAAAAAGTTAGATTCTAACAAATTAAAGCACTTTGCAACACACAACACAGATTCTGCAGCTCCACATGTCAAGCAGAAAAGTTTATTCCCTTGATGGACGAAGACATTAGTAGATAAAGCGCTAATAAATAGCAACACCCCCTCGATTTATAAGCTAATAAAAAGTTTTCGAGTTTAATCAATCATCACGGTGTATGTCAAGAAACAAACAAGACCTGCATTGCTACGAGAAGCATGAAATGCTGTACCTATGTTGATTGCTGATCATGCAACGTGTACGCCATTGCAGAAGCTAATTGGAATACTCAAGAGCTGCTATCTTCATCTATCCACTTTCATCTTCACGCATACTGCGCCTGTTGAGAATAACCCAGTATCTTTTTCACCAGTGGAACTAGGGCAACTAATACTATCTGTAGCTGCTCTGTACTGTTGACCTTGATGCTAAACTGTCCAGAACCCCTGTTATTGATATTAAAACGACCAATCAAATTTGAATGTCGCCCAATAGGGATCTGCGTCTGGGAATTGCACCCGATAGCAACATCTCCATGCCAATCCATGATAGAAAGTCCAAAAGTTGATAAAAAGCGTCCCAAAGGATGGTCTTTGTCCCTCAGGGTTGCCTCCAAACTACCACCATACGCAACCTCCCCTCGACCATAAATACCACCCCCGGAAACAACAATCTGTCCACGCTTGCCAATTATCAATTTATCCTCTAACTTTAGTCCACCAGTTACGACATCGCCCAATACAGTAGCTGAGAGACCAGCAGTTGCCTTATTTATTCTGTGATTGCTAAATCTCGTCTCACTTCGTAACGTATAAGCATAGTCCTTTCCAAGTGATTGCATATCAAACCCTAGAGATGTTGCTTTTCCTTTTCCATGCTTCACTGAACTTGCAACTTCCATTTGAAGGTTCGCATCCTTTTTGTCCTTAGATATGTGACCAGAGAAAGATATTGGTACCTTCTCCTTAACGACAAATAATCTCTCAACATTTATGCCATCATATCCAATGTCATGATCCCAACCATTGGGTTCTAGGACAGCCCTCACAAGCCAGGGGTTTGAGGAATCAAGAGAACGATATCTATGAGTCGGATTATCAGAATCAAATGAAGCAGGTAAGGCCAAGTCTGGCATAGGAACTGGTACAGATGCAGCAGCAGATGTCTCTTCTTCACCATTGTCGCCGTAATCAGCAGGCATATTCTTAGCTGCTTCTTGCAATTTCTTCATCATCTTCCGCCGCTTCCTCTCTTCCTTGAGCTGCTTCTTCATAAAAAGTTTTTCTCTATATTCCAATTCATCATAGTATGCCTTTCTTTGCACTTTACTAAGCTTCTCGAGCTGAGCTTTAGATAACGGTTTGAATGGAGGTAATTCATCATATTCCGAATCTTCTTCTGAGTCTGAGCATTCATCTAAACCATCATCTATATCAT
>JAYDZE010568737.1:0-12064 GCA_034509125.1 Monilaria moniliformis
TTAGGGGCCCAGATGGTGTTCTCATTGCCGCCTTCTGCACCCCACTCCGCGCCAAATCGAGCTTTGAGGCGGAGCTTTTGGCTCTGCTTCATGGTTTGAGTATGGCTCACCGCTTCTCCCACCGCGTCTGGATCGAGATGGACTCCGCTGCAGTGGTGGCTATGTTGAAGAATGGACAATTGGGATTAGCAGAGGTGCGCCATCCCATGGCGCAGATCCGAGGCTTGCTCAATCAGATGGAGGTTAGATTCACACATATTTACTGAGAGGGGAACCGAGTGGCCGACTATCTTGCAGGTAGGGGGGTCCAGACCCCTACCATAGTCTGTTTTGACGCCACGACGGCTCCCAGATACGTGAAAGCTTTGGTGAGGATGGATCGGTTGGGCTTCCCCAACTTCCGCTTTCGGTACAAGGATGCGTGAACGTGTTCGGTTTTTGTTTTTTATTTCTTTTTTGGGCTGGGTCACTCTGGGGCCAGCCCATCAGATGTATGCTTTCCTTTTTCGTAGCTGGATGTATCGGTACGGCCCGGTTTGTGGGTTCGACCATGTTAGGTTCGTGTCGTTTGTTGAGACCCAAGTCACTTTTGGGCTTGGTTCGTGTACGACTCTGATTTATTCGTTTTTGATATCCACAGGTTGGGGGTCCGCCTAACCCCCCACCCTTAGGGGTGTTTGATTGAAAAAAAAAAGAAAAAGAAAAGAAAAGAAATAATGATATGATTATAATCTTGGCGATTCAAAGCAAAGAAGATGAAGAATCTGCATCTTGTAAAGAAGCTTGCCCAACTTCTCATGCAAAGTTGCATGCACAATCGAACAGTAAAGTGGTCAAAAGTTGTGCCACCGAGGCAAGCATTGATCCAACTCAGCTGAAATATAGTAGATGGAAAGATGCTCTACTGTCAACAGCTTGAAGATCAATGCGGCGGAAAGCTAGCCGTTAGCACGTGAGATTTTGGATCAAGATGTTTAACTTTCTGTTTTGCTATTTTGTAGCTTAGTGTGCTTGTCGTCTTGTAACTAGGGTTTGAACAGTTGGTTCTAGGTCTTTCCTAGAGCTGATATATATAGTGATATAACTCATGTATTTGACTCTCATGGCATAAATGAAGACAATTTTTGGAGCAACGTTTTGCATTCTATTTTCGAATATGAGTTGGTTTGCTCTCGATCCTAGAATCTTTTATGGTATCAGAGCTTAGGATTCAGGCTCTTTTTTCACCTCTTGTTTTTTCCTCCTCTATTTTTCATTTCAAAATGACTGTAAGCGAAAGCTCTAGCGTTGTTCCCCAAATGACAGTAACTTCCTTAAACACAACCATACCCATTCTTCCTCAAAATCATCCCATTTCTTTCAAGCTTTCAGACAGTAATTTTCTCATTTGGAAACAACAAATACTTGCAACAGTAAGGGGCTATGGCCTTGAACCTTATCTCACGGGAACACAACAAATACCTCCTCAACTGGTTCCTTCTGATGACTTAACCACAATGAAAATCAACCCAGATTTCTTGCTTTGGCATAGGCAAGATTAGCTTGGATCCAGTCCTCCTTAGTTGTTGGTCTCAACACGAGTAGAGATATTTGGAAAGCCCTTGAAATCAGCTTCTCTAGCCAATCGAAGGCTAAGATAATGCAACACAAATTGCAGCTGCAAACTCTGAAGAAAGGATCTCTTACCATGATAGAGTATCTAAGCAAAGTGAAAACTCTTTGTGACTTGCTTGGTTCTGTAGGTTGTAGAATACTAGAGGAGAATCAGATCCTCCATATCTTGGTTGGGTTAGGGATTGAAAATGATTCAGTAATGGTAACTATTACTTCCAATGCTGATTCTTAGACTGTGTAGGATGTCAGCACCCTTTTTCTCAGCTTCAAATCAAGATTAGAGTCCACTAAATCCACATCCATAAATCTTGATGGCTCACAACCTTCTGCCAACTTCACTCAAACAACAAGGAAAATGAAAGATGTCTCATCCGAAGCAAACAAGACAGGCTACAACCATTACAATAGAGGAGATGGACGAAGAGACAACAACTATCGTGGAGGAAGAGGTGGAAAGGAGAAGAGCTGCTGGAAACAAGCTAACATGTCAACTGTGCCAAAAGCTTGGTCACACGGCTGACAAGTGTTCGCACAGATTTGAACAAGGGTTCGTACCTTAAAATCCACAGCAAAGAGCTCCACAACACCAGCCCAACCATCAACAATCTATTTTTCAATAGAATCCAACAGCCAACATGATTCAAGCTAGAGGAAACGAGTCATCTTACCATTCACCTTCTGAGTGCGGTTTTGAAGGTGGCTCCTCTACTTCATGGTATCCTGACTCTGGGCCACAAACCACATCTCAAATGACATGTCTAATCTCAACATCAACTCAGAATATTACGGTGGTAAGAAACTTCAGTTTGGCAATGGTAGTGAAATTGCTATTACACATGTTGGTCATTCCTTATTTCAATCCTCTCATACTGCTAACTCTAGAGCCTTATTCCTCAATAAACTTGCTTCATGTCCCTAAAATTACTAGAATCTGTTGAGTGTGTCACAATTTGCGAGAGACAACAATGTATATTTTAAGTTTCACCATTTCTCTGCTTTGTGAAAGATCAGGTTTCCAAGGCAATAATTCTCAAGGGCACACTTGATGGTGGCCTTTATCAGTTTCCTCTCTACAAGCTTCTCCACAAATCCTCCAAGTCTGCAAAGTTTTCCAGCATTTCCAGTCTTTCAAGTTTCAACAAGAGCAGCTCTCCTACTGCTTTCTCAGTCTCTTTAGGCACTAAGTCCTCTGTAACTTCTTTTTCTTCTAGTAATGGCTCTAGTATAGAACTTTGGCACAAACATCTTGGTCATTGTGCTTTTGATATTGTAGAATGAGCCTTGACTGGTTGTAAAATTGCTTTCAATCCAATGAAATCTAGCTTATTGTGTCATCCTTGCTATGTAGCTAAAAGCCACAGACTTCCTTACCTTGGTTCTGTCACTTAGTACATTGCACCTCTTCAACTTATACACAGTGATCTATAGGGTCCATCTCCCATTGTTTCCAGAAATGGTTATTCCTACTATGTAACATTTGTTGATCAATTTAGTAGGTATACCTGGTTATACTTATTGAAGAAAAAAGGGGAAGTGGAGACTGTATTTAAACACTTTAAGAGTTTGGTGGAGAATCAGCTTAGTCTCAAAATCAAAATACTTCAGAGTGATTGGGGTGGGGAGTTCAGAGGCTTGACTACATTTATTCAAGAAACATGAATTCATCACAGAGTTTCTTGTACATATACTTTCTAGGAAAATGGGCTAACTGAGAGAAAACATAGACACACTGTTGAGATGGGCCTTGCCTTGCTGGCCCAAGCAAATATGCCCACAAAATTTTGGGATAATGCTTTTGTCACATCCCCCGTCCTTATAAACCGCATTCCAGCCAAACCTCTTCATTTTCTTTCTCCTTTTGAGATGCTTCATAATTGCAAGCCTGATTATCATTCTCTTAAAGTTTTTGGGTGTTTGTGTTATCCATTTACTCGACCCTATAACAAACATAAGCTGCAATATAGATCAGTTGCAACAACTTTTCTGGGATACAATACTTCTCATAAAGGTTATAAGGCTCTTTTGCCCACTGCGAGTGTGATTATTACAAGAGACATTGTATTTGATGAATCCTCATTCCCTTATCAATCGAGACCTAACTACCCTGTTCCATCTTCATCGTCAATTGATTCTCATTTACCCTCTCATTTTCCTATTCCTTTGCACTCTTCTGCCACACCTCCTGTCATTTCTGAATCTTCCTCTACAACTGCATCAATCCCTCATATACTAGATACTTCATCGATCTCTCCCATTCAGCACACCCCTTTGGCTTCTCCATCACATTCATCCACTTCCACTCCCTCTTCTCCAAATACTTCAGCTAGTTCATCTACTTCACCTCCTTCTTATCCAGCTGCTCATCCCATGATAACCAGAGGTAAATCAGACATTTTTAAGCCTAAAATTCTTAATGTGCTCCTGCCTCCACCTGCTGATGTGATTCCCAAGTCTGCTGTTATGGCACTGACTATCCCCACTTGGACAAAGGCTATGCTTGATGAGTTTCATGCTTTGCTCAAGAATAAGACTTGGATCTTAACTGCTTTACCCCTTGGCAAAAACCTTGTTGGCTGCACTTGGGTATTCAAAGTTGAAAAGGCATGCAGATGGCGCTATTGCTAGACATAAAGATCGATTGGTAGCTCAAAGCTTCTCCCAAGAACCTAGTTTTGATTTCAACAAAACCTTCAGCCCAGTTGTCAAGCCTAACACCATTCGGTTAATCCTTTCTATTGCAGTTAGTGTTGGATGGTCTATTACTCACCCAACCTGGCATGTAAGTTGAATAAGGCTCTATATGGCCTCCAACAAGCTTCCCGCTCGTGGTTTTTTAATGTGCAAACTGCTATTCTCTCTCTTAGCTTTTGCCAATCCAAAGCAGTTACCTCTCTATTCTATAGGAACCACAAAGGTGTGATCACATATCTCCTCATTTACGTGGACGACATGCTTGTCACGGGCAATTTTCAAACTGCAATCAAGCAAGTTATATCCCGACTTAGTGTTCAATTTTCCCTCAAGGATTTAGGGGAAGTAAAATGCTTTCTCGGTATAGAAGTTGCGCACACTGCTCATGGCCTTCATTTGAATCAAGTAGCCTACATTCGTGAGCTCCTCAAAAGATTGAATATACAAGAGGCTAAGGGATATCCTACACCTATGATCTCAAGCTTGCGGCTATCTAAGAATGAATGCAATCCTACCGTTGATGGAAAATTGTACAGAAGCGTGGTTAGAGCTTCGTAGTATGCCACCATAGCGAGGCCGGAGATCAGTTTCTCTGTCAGCAAAGTGAGTCAGTTTATGTCTCGTCCCTTAGACACACACTTGAAGGCGGTAAAGAGAATTCTTTGCTATTTAGCTGGTTCAGTGGATTATGGCCTTCATGTTCGGGCTGAATCGTCACCATCTCTAGTGGCTTTTTTCAGATTCCGATTGGGCCTCCATTCTCTTCAGCCGATCGGATGCAGCATCGACCTCATTCTCTTTTCTGGTTGCTCCTACCTTTCATCTTTTGATAACTCCTATGTCTGCAATCCATTGACCTTCCCATGGATCACTTTGCAACACCCTCCTGGAGACGGGCGAAGATATCCAGTCGTCGAATTCATGGTTGAAGACAACGGAACATTCTGGATAGTCCAGATTCTAGCATCCAACTTCCTGACCTCGAGGCTCCAAGTTTTCCAAGTCTACAGTTACACCACATCCAATTGTTCGTCCAACCAATTAATCAGGCCGGTTTGACTCCTTACCATGAAAATAACTCAAGTATACCAAGGCAGCATAGTGTGGATGATGGAAGATGGCATTCTGTGGTACGAACTAAGAACTCTTGACGATATCGAAGTCATATTTGGGAGAAAAATATTCTATTCATTTATATTGAATTCTTGTTGTATACTGTTACACGGTTGATGTTAATCTACCTTGAATCCATGAAAACTTCCCAAATTTTAGCCTTGCAAGAAACCTCAAACAAAGAAGGTAAAATGATAGGGTGAATTCAACCCACAAAAAGTTGAATAAAAAAGAAAAAGATGGGATGTTTGAGGAAGGAAAAAGTGTTTATGGACAAGACACTTTCCTAGGACCAAGAACCTCAACCAAAATATGGAGGCAATCTTTAGCTACTTTCACTAGGACAATCTCTTGCATTAGCTCCACAATCTAGCAAATACTAAGCTAGAATGCATAATTTTACATTGAAAAACAAGTAAACAATGCAACCACACACAAACATAGAATTAAGGATAAAAGCTATACCAAAAGTGAAGACACTCTCAGAAGGTTTTCAATATTCATTCATTCATGTCTAACTTACAAAATCTAAGCCAAAACCATTTTTAATAGAGACAAAAGGATTGTTGGACTTGTTCAAGTAAAAACAAATAACATACTAACACTCCTTACAAAAGGATCATAGTTTGTTGGAAAAGAATGGAAAAGGGGAAAAACAAGTACATGGGACAGAATTCAAATGGCTGGACACGCAGGGGAAAACAAGTAGTGTGGGATCCCACACGGTCCGTTTGAGAGACCACGGATTCAAGCCTTCACCGCATTCCGAAATGGTCTGTGTGGGAAGGATGTCCTCCCACATGACCCGTTTGTGGCCATGGACTCGTGCCTTCACCGCATTCTGAAATGGCCCGTATGGGAAGAAAGTCTTCCCACACGACCCATTTGGGAACTTGGGGAAGTAATTCCTTCCTCCGTGTGGGAGGTCCTCACGGGTGGGGAGGCTCTAAGCTTGGACTCCTCTTGCATCATGAGCCTCCAGATTAGGTTGGTTAGAGCCCCCTTCATCTTCCTAATCACTGCTCTCATCCTCGACCTTCCGATGTCCACCAACGGGTCCGCCTCTTAGACCCGAGCTAGATGTGGATCGCCTATGATCACATCATCCCCCCTTTTTGGAAGAATTTGTGCTCAAATCCAAGCCGTTGGTACCTTCAAAATCAAATGGAATCAAATCACTAACGTTGAAAATACAACTCACATTATACTCACCGGGGGGATCAATGATGTAGAAATTGTTGTTAAATCTCTCCAAGACTATCCCCTCTTGAATCAAGCTTTGACTTTATTTTTTTGGGGAAGCGGATCTTGAGAAAGTTCACCCACACGCAATCGCTGGGTTGGAATATCACCTCCTTGCGATTCTTATTGGCCATCTGAGCAAAGTGCTCACTTTTTTTAATGTTGGCTTGGACTTGTTGGTGAATGTCTTGTATAAATTTTGAATAATTGGCACCATCTACATCATAAATAAGAGAAGACGACAATTCCAAAGTAGATAAGTCCATAGGGGTTAGTGGATTAAAGTCATAGACAACCTCAAATGGTGAGAAATTAGTAGTGGGGTAAAGAGTGCGATTATAAGAAAATTCGGCAATAGGCAAACAAGATTCTAAAACTTCTTGTTCTTACTAATCAAAGCTTTAAGTAAAGGACCTAGAGTCATATTCACAACCTTATCAACACAAAAAATGTTTTTAGCCATCTTAGCATACAAATGATTGGTTTTCAAAACCGAAAATATACTCTTAATATGCATGGCATGTTCTTTAATGATTTGGCTAAAAATGAGAATGTCATCAAAGTACACAACAGCAAATTTTTCGATGAAAGGCCTAATCACACGATTCATCAATCTCATGAAAGTAGAATGTGCATTGGTCATGCCAAAAGGCATCACTAGCCATTCATACAAACCAAATTTAGTTTTGAAAGTTGTTTTCCATTCATCACCTTCTTTCATCCTAATTTGATGATAACCACTAGCAAGATCAATTTTAGAAAAACAACAAGAGCCACATAAATCCCCAAGCATATCATCAAGTCTAGGAATGAGATGTCTATACTTAATGCTAATTATATTTATGGCCCTACAATCTACACACATTCTCCAAGTACCATCTTTCTTTAGAATAAGTATTACCGGCATGGCACAAGAAGAGATGGATTCTCGAATCAAACATTTGCCAAGGAGTTCATCGACTTGCCTTTGAAGCTCATGTGTCTCGGTTGGGTTGGCCTTGTAGGCGGCACTATTGGGTCGAGAGAAACCCGACAAGAAATCGAATTGATGATCTATCCCTCGGATTGGTTGAAGATCACTTGGTAGCTCATCGGGGAAGACATCTCCAAAGTCCTGCAAAACTTGTTCAATAACACTAGGAAGAAGCTCATTGTTAGTGTTAGTCAAACAAAGATCCCTCAAGGTAACAAGGATCATATGAGTGTGGTTATTTAGTGCCGACCCAAGGTCATTTTTGCTGGCTAGAAAACGCTATTTTCTCTCATATTCTTTGAGTTTCTATGTCTTGTTTTCTTTTGATTCACTCCCACATCCAACACTTTCTATTGGCTTCTTCAAATCACTCTCTCTTTCTCTCCTAAAATACTTGCGTACTTCATACACCTCATGGGGAGAAAGAGGTTTTAGCCTTAGCTTGAAGCCATTGGAGAAATAAGAGAACTCATTGGTATACTCATTCTTGAAAGCCTTCTTATCATACTCTTATGGCCTTTCAAGGAATACATGACAAGCACTCATATGGATGATATCACAAAGGACCTCATCTTCTAGTTCGCCAATCTTCAAGGGCACCTTGGCTTGAGCTTTGACCACCAACTCACTATTCTCCCCTAGCCATTGAAGTTTGTATGGGTTTTGGTGCTTGAGAGCTTTAAGTGAGAGCTTTGAGACCAACTTATCACTCACCACATTGGTGCAACTTCCACCATCAATAATCACTAAACAAGTCTTGGACTTCACCTTACACTTTATGTGGAAAATGTTGGTCCTTTGCTCCAAGCACTCCTCTTACTTTGGTTAGATATAAAAGTCCTAAACACCACAAGTAGCTTTCCCTCTCCTAGCATCTTTTCTTCACTAGAGAAATCAATGTTGGTGTTAGGACATACTAAATTTTCATTTGTGGCACTTGGTTCTTCTTCATCTTCACTATAAATTTCCCCATATTGGCAAATAATCATTACTCTTTGATTGACATAATCCCGCCATATCTGTTGCATTTGAAACATTGGATCCTTATTTCACTAGTTCGGATAACACTCTTCAAGGGTGGAGAACCCGGTAAGGCTTTGGGTGGCGCATTTGGTTGAGTGGAAGTGGTGGTACACATCTCCACCTTCTTGGATTGATTATTCCACTTGCTAGTTCAAACCCCGACATGTTGGGAGTTAGATTCCACTTGAGCTATTTTTGAAGCTATCTCCTTCATTTGCCTTTCAGAGGTCTCGAGAATGGTGTGCTTGAAGTTTTTCTTGGGTTCGTCATATCTTTCCTCCTCTTTATCCTTGGATACATTCCCCGCTCATCGCCTTCGTAGCCCCTGTAACTCCTATTCATTCAATCATATCGTCGTTCATGGTATCGAGGGCCTCTTCCCATGGTCATAATATCTTGGTTCATTCCTCCAACTTGGTCTTTCACCACATTGCTTATCCATGCTATAGACTTCATCTTCATACTCACTTCCAGTCTCATGGGCCTATTTTCTTCCTCATGCTTCCTAGGACCACTAAGACGATTAGTATGAGGCGTAGGAAGCCTAGTCGGGGACTTCACTCTTTGCGTGTTTTTTTCCTTCAAGTTGGAAACATCTTTTTGGATTTCCTCCATCTTAGCGATCAATGTTGCTAACATCTTCTCAATATGTGACTCGGAGGATGAATATGGTCCTCATTCCTCTCTCATTGGAGAGGAATTCCTACATTGAGCTCTTGTAGTTGGAACCATAATGATGATTACCTACAAAAGATCAAAACAAAGAAAACAAGAAAATAGAACCTACAAGGGATGACTCTCAAGGTTCGGTTAGAAAATCTACACACACGCACACAAGAATGAAGGCTTTAGTGAGGAGTTTACTTCCCAAATATTTTCTCCAACCCCCAATCACACTCCCCAAGTGCAATGTGAATCGATTGCCATCAAGTCAACAATGCTAAGCACAACAACTAGCACAATGCCTACTATCAAGAGAGCTAACAAGATAGTGACAATAGATAAGGCATAAGAAAAGAGCAAAAAATATTCAAACAAGACACAACAAAGAAGGAAGGAGACTAGAAGCTGAAAATACGCAGGAAATTCAAGTAATCTGAGAAATTATTTTGCATAGGTTACCTAACCCTAAATTAGATGAATTTGGTGAAAACAAAATTCAAACGGTCTATAATAGGAATATAATAGCCCCAATAAGTCACATTTTCATTTGCTATGATTTTTCTTTGCTTCTTTCAAGGAAACAAAAAACAGGGCAAAAATAGGTCAGTAACTTCACGAATTGGTTTGACCAACCAAACGATGGAATTATTAGCTCAAATTTTACTAAGACTTACTAGACACACCCAAGAACAAATGGTAAAATGTTTAGTACGAAATGAATCTAGAAACTATTTCATAAATTATGAGAAAAAGGGCAAAATAGAGAGATAAAGTTTAAGCTAATCACTTACTTCTTGCAAGAACCAAAATTTGGCTCTAGTACCAAATTGATGTGAATCCACCTTGAATCCTTAGAAACTCCCCATGAGTTGACCTTGAAAGAAATTCCAAATAAAGAAGGTAAATGATAGGTTTGATTCGATCCACAAAAAGTTGAATAAAAAAAGAAAAGATGGGATGGTTGAAGGATGAAAAAATATTTATGGATAATACATCGTCCTAGGAGCAAGAACCTCAACGAAAATAATGGAGGCAATCATTGGCTACTCTCACTAGAACAATCTCTTGCATTAACTCCACAATCTACCAAACATTAAGCTAGAATGCATACTTTTACATTAAAAAACAAGTAAACAATGCAACCACACACAAGTATGAAATTAATGATAAAAGCTTTACCAAAAGGGAGCACACTCTTATGGAGTTTTTCAATATTCATTCATGTCTATCTTACAAAATAGAAGCCAAAACCCATTTTAAGAGATACAAAAGGATTGTTAGACTTGTTCAAGCAAAAACAACAAATATACTAGCACTTTTTCCAAATAGAACTACAGTTTGTTTCAAAAGAGAGTGCAAAAGAGGAAAAACAAGAACATGGGATGAAAGTCAAAACGTTGAACGTACCGGGAAGAACGGGCCGTGTGGGAAGGTGGGCTTTCCACACGGTCCATTTGAGGCCACGGACTCGGGCCTTCACCGTATTCTGAAGTCCTCCCACACGACCCGTTTGGGAAGTCGGGAAAGCAATTCCATCCCGTAGGGGCCAAACGGGCCATGGAGAGGACTTCATTCCATACGGTCCATTTGGGACATCTTGCTCGCCGAAACCCCTAACTTTGAGTATGGTTCTCACGGGCGAGGAGCCTTCAAGTTTGGACTCCTCCTGCATCATGAGCTTCCAGATTAGGTGGATTAGAGCCTTATTCATCCTCCTACTCATTGATCTCGTCCTTGGCCTTCCGATGTCCACCAACGGGTTCGCCTCTTGGAGACGAGCTCGATGTGGACCGCTTATGATCATATCAATATGGATAATGATGAGCAGTTATGATGAATACTGGGTGATGAATCATGACCACTTTTGGTTGAGCGATGATTCTCTGAATATGTAGTATCTTGCGGTTCCAGAGACGCAGAGATACCTGTGGTGGGAGTGTTTCAATCCGAGTTCTTCAAATGCAATCGGCAGCTGGTTACGTGCAAGCTGTCATTTGCTTGTTTGGAGGTAGTTCCTTGCCCGTGCGACGCAAAAGAGGGGTATTTTTTTACAGGTCAGAGTTGGATGTGATGACTTTTGTGTTTAAGGCGTGGCCTACTGCGGGTTTCATTACTGCCAAGGATAGCAGTTGTGTTGTGTGATTCTTGGTGATGGGGTTTTAAATATTCCATTGAAGAAATCCCCTTCCCGGGATCTACTAGGTTAATATAAGAAACTTCTTTTACCGATTTAGTTATCCTACTTATACTAGAACGCAAGTAATATATGATTTGCATACAATTTTAAATCTTAAAACATGCTTGTAGTTGGTTTTCGATATTTACCTTATTGAATCTCCAAAGATTCGACGATGGCTCGCTACTTCTCCATGTGTAGTGAATGGTTTCAACCTCAGATCTTCTAATATGTTCCCTACTCCTAGGTTTGAATATTGTGGTGGAACAATACCTTTCAAACCTATAGGACTTGAAAGAGAAAGAAGAGAAGAAGATAGAACTAGGAATGACCTAGCATTTTTTCAAAAATTGTAGTGTGAGTGCTTGTGTGGTTTTGAAAATTGTAAGCCTAGGTTTAGGTTAAAGTAAGTTTTCTCTTCTTTCATTTCTCCTATATAAATGGGCCAGATTAGGGATCTAAGAAAATTTAGACTGGGCCTCCCTGTTAAGCTTTACTAATTAAATTGAGCCCCAATTTAATATAAGCCCAATAGAATATTAATTTGTACCACTATAGAAATTAATATT